>VDFB02333842.1:0-42951 GCA_007258455.2 Sequoia sempervirens | reverse complement strand
CATTGATTCTTGATGGAGTTTTTTCCCTAAAGGGTTTCTCCACGGTATATGTTGTGTATCTTCTAATATCCTGTCTAATTCTTCTACAACCTTATGTCTTCATTCTATAAATGTTAAAATGAATTAATCAAATAATCACCCACAAAGAATCTGTAACAAAGAATACATATTTATATCAGCAATCATAAATTTTTACAAAGTATTAAGCTACATAAACACCTCAATTTTCAACACTCCCTACACACAACAAAGCAAGTATGCACCAAGATTATTTTACAAGAATATCCCACAAGCACAACAAACAAAAGATAATGATCAATGCCCCATTCATTTCTCTCTAAATCATTTTGATAGACATCATCAAGAGGTCCTTAGAATGGGTCAACAAGATAAATCATAAGACAAAATAAAAAAACAAACAGTCAATGTTATCTATATCTATTATCAAAGGTGTAATGTGTTTTGAGGATAAATATCCAAAATGATTGCCAATGATAATGCCCATTGTAGGAAGGATGCATCCTAGGATGTGTTATCAGATGTTGGCAGGTTGATAGGTTGTTTGAAAGGCCATTGATATAAGGTTTGATTAACATGTTTGATAATGATCAAGAGTTTGATTTTTTTTCTTTTAAAGGTTCTACTTTTGTTGATTGTTGTACTTGTTTTCCATTTGTGTTAGCAAAGGGTGTGTGACGATCAATTGATTATGATGGAAGTTTATTGCAAGTGAAAGTGAAATGGGATGGGTGGTTTTGGACTTTTTGGAATATTTCAATGTTTTTGGTGTTTTTGAAATATTTTGAGGTTGTTTTTGGTCTTTTGAATGTTTATGTGAATGTTTTGGTTTTTTTATTATTTGAGGTTGTTTAGGGTTTTCTAAGGTTTTCCAGTGTTTTGGGTTTCCTAAGCTTTCAAATGTTTTTTGTGTTTTTCTAAGTTTTCAAATGTTTTGGGGTTTTCTAAGATTTGACCAAGAACCTAACCTAAAAGACTATCCTAGGGGCCTCGAGGGCTTATCAAAGATGAGTCTTGCCTACGTTATACACACAGAGACCACGTAGTTCAACTAGCATTGACCTGTTATTGATGAGTTATGAACACTTGATGGATTGTCAGTTTATTATGATAGACTCCTAAAGGACTGACCTAGGGTGTCTCGAGGGCACATCAGTGATGGTCTTGCCTACATTCAAGCTCAAAGAAAATGTAGTTCAACAAGGTAATTTTTTTTATTTTTTCGATGTTTTGACTTGTTTTAGGGATTTTGATGTGTTTTGGATGTTTTATATTTTGAATTTATAATTTTTCAAAGTGTTTTTGGATTTTAGTTATATAAGATTTTGCATGTTTTTGGATTTTGGCTATACAAGATTTTGAATGTTTTTTGGATTTTGATGAGGTTTTATGGATTTTTGTGGGATTTTTGATGATATTTTGAAATAAATGATACCTAGATCACAATGTCGATATCACATTGTGAGATATAAGACATGGATCAAGAGTTATTTGAAAACAAGAGTGCAATAACCTGCCCCTAGTCTCTAGCAATGCTTCATAGTGCAATGAACAAACCAAGATAGGAAATGTATATGCAAAGAGTTCAACAGAGTTTTATCATGCTAGATATGGGCTTGGGACTTCATGGGATAAAATGGTAAAGATCCTGTCAAAAGTTTTTCCATGAGTAGAGTTGAAGTATACGCCGAATCTTTGTCAAGATTAAGATAAAATGGAATATTTGGATAAATCTAGATTGGATGGAGGGAGGGAACATTGCATTTATCGTGACAAGGATGAGATGCTTCTGTCTGAGAAGGATCATATAGATGCTCGATTCTATGCATGATGCATGTTTGCCAGGTTTTCATCATAGTACTTGCCCAAAGCGCCACTATAGTGGTTTTCATTGGAGGACATTTTTTATTTTTACTATTTTCTTGATTTTTTTATTTTTTATTTTTTTATTTAATTTTGAAAATTTTACCCTCATGCTAAACCACCTTGTGGTACTGATGTAGAGTCCACTGCCATAACATGCCAATGGTATCCTGCTCGAAGAAGCTACTTTGTTAAGACACAAGCACTTGAATGCAACTTTTGAGAAATCTAATATGTCTTGTGGATATTGGAATTAACCTTGTCTATGTGCGCACATTGCGATAGAGTGCCTTTGAAATCCTTATAATAAAGAGTAGCTGCCAACACACGGTCAATGTGAGAATTGGATATTCATGAATGGAGTGTGTGGTGTCATGCATAAAGGAAAATGAGATGGATTGGTCAATGGTTTGGAACCTTTGACTCTCCAAACTTGGGAATATGAGCAATGATGGGTGGGAATGGAGGTTTTCATGGAATTAGAACCAACCACTGGATATACTTTGTTCTTTTCTTGAGAAGCCTACTTTTGTATTTGAGGACGCTTTTGATGGATATATTTCCCTTTTGGATTTTGCCCCATATTTTCTTTGACTAATGGAGTATCATTGGGATGATTTTCTTTTGCATTCTTTGGTATCCATTTGTATTTGCTTTATCCTTTTTGCTTTACTACTTCATTTTCTTTGATGATCTTCTCCTTGATTTGATAGGAATCTCTCTTTTTACATTGGTCCCAATTTGTGTATGAGATGATGGGTGGATGGCAATTCATGATACGACTAGTTGTTGTTGGTGTAATTAATATTTAATTACACGTGCATAAGTTTACTTAGGCATATTATTTAACTAATTAATTCCTAGGTTGCATTTACTAGGCAATTAGTTACAATGGGGCCATCCCCCTTCACATGTATTTAGGATAAAAGATTCATTTTAGAAGGATGAGTTGTCTTTTCTAGAAGTCTTATCCTATCTTCACATCATCTTAGGTAGTTAGTTAGTTGTCACATGTTAGTGTAGAAGTTGATAATCCAACCTCACAAATCCCAGTGAACACCTGCAAGCAAATAACCTATCACACAAAAGAGATCAAGAGACACAAGAATGGTGCTCTACAAGATTACAAAAGATCAATCCTTATAAAAGGAGATCCAAACCATAAAGGTGAAAACCCTAGGAATAATAATAAAATAAAGAATTCTTAAGTTTAGCTTAAGTGAAATAAAGTAAAGGTGGCTTAATTAATTAATCAATATGATTAAATTAATTAAGTAAACAACCTATTACTCTAACACCCCCCCTTAAGATGAACTTAGGGAGAAGCTAAAAAACTAAAGATAGATGCATGAAAGCAAAGATGGGTCTTGGCAACTAGGCCTAATGAGGTACCCATGTAAAAATGTAAAAGATCTCTCACAATAGGAGAAATGGAGAAAACCTCATGGGAAAAACTCCTCTCCAAAAGAGAGAAATACATGTGAAGGACTACGAAGCCTCCAATCAAGAATGTACCAGAAAGAATAGGAACAAGTGAAGGACTAAAGAAGCCTCCAAACAAGAATGAAGGACTGAAGAATCCTCCAACAAGAGTGAAGGACGAAGAAGCCTCCAACCAAGAAGAAATTGTCCCAAAAGACAAGAACAAAGGATGAACATGAAAAACACCACTGAAGCATGAAGAAGCTGCAAATATTGTCATAGAATGATTGTTGAAATGTTGAAAGAAGAATCTCTGTTGAAACATATGATGATCAGGGTCAAGAAGACAAGAATTTGTATGAGTTCCCCCAACAACACTACTCAAATCCGATGAAAAACCAAGGCAAACATCAAGAACTCAAAGATACAGATGGCACAAGTACCAATAGTATGAAGAACTGATCAAGTGAAAATGGAAGGTCACCTCCTAAATGAAAGAGTATCCATATGGTAAGTGATCCATCTCAACGAAATACAAGTAACCATCCACTAATGTACTTTGTATCCAAAAGTACATAGGAACAAATACTAAATACATAGCTCACTCCAATGAAACCAAGGAAGCAATATCACGAACAGTAGAAACCCCCCCATAATGCTGACAACGGAGAGTCATGATAGGTACATTGAAACTGAATGCCAGAAAGAAGTGCATGAAGAAGAACCAAGAACATCTAAATGTGAAACATGAAAGTACTAGAAAATTATAAAGGGTGTGCAAACAAAGGCACACACGCATGAGTCAAGAATCAATGTGATTCACTGTTATCGTGGAAGGAACACTCACTAGACAAAAGTATGATGACAAACAATGGAAAACATCAACCCACCATGGAACTTTATAGCATAGTGCAAGTACAATAATGGAACAATATAATGTGCAAGAATCCCAATACTACACATACAAAGTCGAGGCACTTTATTTAAGTGCATTTACAAATGATAAATGCATGAAATGTGAGCCTATAAGGTCAAAAAAGGACCACATCTGAGAAGAAGGGTTTTTGGAAAAAACCAAAAATAAAATCTAGAAACCGCCTGCACCATTGCAAAGAGCTCAAAACCAGCTTCCTGATGATATCTTTTTTGGCCATTTTCAACATCGTATGCAAAAGTTATGTCGAAAACACTGAAGGCAACTCCAGAAAAGAAGATCTGACTTTGATTGGAAATAATAGGGACCTGAGAAAAACTTTCCAAAAAATACCTACACCAATGAAAATTTCTATGATTCCTCTTTTCGATGATATCTCGTTTTCCCGATTTCGACACTATGGGCAAAAGTTATTGGTTTCAGAAGAAAACTACCTTGAAAGGGCAATAACATAGTCTGCTGGAAAAAAATTGATGACCATATGGCCGTCACAGTAGAAATACGACATTAAAATTGACGGCCAAATGGTCGTCACTGTATTTTCCCAATTGGGCTTATTTTTTAAAAAATAATAATAAAAAAAATTGCATTTAAATAGTTGGCAGTGGGGGCCGCCACCCCTGGGCGAAGGGACCGAGGGGGCTGCCACTCTGCCAATGGCAGGGGGCGATACCCCCAAGGGTACCCTCCACTACAGAGGGGGCAGGGCCCAAGGGGCCACTGCCTACCATCATGGCAGGTCAGCGGTACCTTGGGTACCGTCAAATATTTTTTTTAATATCAAGGCTTTTTTTCAAAATGCAAAAAACTTGCATAGGACCTTAAAAAGGTTTCTAATAAATTTTTTTAATTTGATTTTTCACAAAAAAAATTGTGTAGGAAAAAATATATATTTTTTATAAAAAAAATTACCTCGACTTGTGTGTTGGAGAGGTTGTACATGTTGAAAATTGAGGTGTTTATGTAGCTTAATACTTTGTAAAACTATTATACTTGTTGATCTAAATATGTATTATTTGTTACAAATTATTTGTGGGTGATTATCTAATTAATTCATTTTATCATTTGTAGAATGAAGATAGAAGTTGTAGAAGAATTAGACAAGATATTAGAAGATACACAACATATACCATGGAGAAACCCTTTCAAGAAAATACTCCACCAAGAATCAATGTATTATTTAATCTCTAAAGTAGATTACAATAATTCCAATCCTTGCTTGAGATGCTTCTTCTACCTTCAACAAATCTTCTTCGCAACCTGCAATAAACTAATTCAAACTCTCTTCAACTTGCTTGAGATATATAGGTAATAAACAACTTTGTAAACTCCAAAAGAGTTACAATTGCAAAGCTCAATCCCTATCTCCTAAAAGGTATGCTTATCTCTTCCAAGTAGAGTTTAACCGTGAAGAACCATGCCAAATCATCATCTTCGTCCATTTGGGCATCCCAAACTGAAGTAGTAACTCAACCTTTATTTTGTAAATATCTTCAAGGATTTATCCTTAAAGTAGGCGCCCAAGAGTGGGCCCACTTAACTTAGCCTTCTGAAATATCTTAACATGCAAAGGAGTTAATTCCAAGAAGCCAACTTGGGCGCCCAAGTGGGTCCAAGTCATTTTCTGTTAACTGAAACATCTCTCTCCACCATTAATGCAAGGATGGTCATCCCCTATTAACTGAAGGAAATCACCTATTAGTTTTCATGCAATTCAAGTCATTAGTCATGCATTCCAAGTTAACTAAAGTCAACTAGCATTCAACTAAAACTAACTGAAGATAACTGAACCATAACTGAATTGAATTGAATTGAACTAAACTAAACTGAACTAATTCTGAACTAAACCAAACTGATTATGAACTGAACTAAACTGAACTGATCTGAACTGAACTAAACTGAACTGAACTTCATACATGTAAACATCAAACCCTAACTCCTAGGATCTTTAGATGCATTCAGAAGTGTTATCTTTAGCTCCAATCAATTAACTTAACTGAAGGTGAGTTCCACCTTCCATGTGGGCACCCCATGTGCTTCTATTATTTAGGACTCATCTTGGATGCCCTCACATGCTCCTATTATTTAGAATTAATTACAAATTTCAATTAACATGATTATTTCATCCAAAATTAATCTCTCTCTAATCCTAGTGTTTGAGAACACTTTCCAAGGACTTAGGAGATGCATGAAATAAATAATGTTTAGGATTGCAATTAAATGGCATCCTATTTCCAACATTCTCCCACTTGACATTATACATTGCAATTATTATAAAAAAGGAATAATTATAAATCAAGTACAGAACCTAAGGTCAATGGCCTTCCTGCACCATCTAATCAATCCATGCCAACTTCAAATGCAACCTTCATAATCATGAAGCTCCAAGCAAATGATTAAAACCAAGAGAACTTATCTGTAGGAACTGGTTTCATAAGATAATCTACAACATTAATTAAAGTGTCAACTTTCTCAATTAATACCTACCCACTCTCAACCATTTCTCGCACAAAGTGATACTTAACATCAACATGCTCAGTACGAGCATGATACATAGGATTTTTGGCTAAACACATAGCACTCTGACTATCACATTCAAGTTTAACTTACTTGCAATTAAAACCAATACCTTTGCCAAGTCTCTGTATCCAAACTACCTCTTTGGAGGCATGTGAAACCGCTGAGTGTGTTGAACTCATTTCCAACCAAGGTGTAGGTTCCTCGGTCTTTTTTGTTGAAAATAGATTTTCTTACTAGTAACTATTCCAACATATATCTCTTACCATAAGAGAACTCAAGCCTCACCTATTTCTCCAAGTATCCATGAGGACCTGTAAACAACCAATCCATTCCAAACTCCAAATGCAGCATAGCACTATCATGAAGTAATCAAGCAAAATTTTAATGTACCCAATACTTAAGAGAACTACACAAGATCAATGTAAAAGCTCCAATCTTGAACATAAACATGGCATCCATGATCTAACCATCTCCTCCTAGGAGATCACATGAACCATAACACACTTAAACATCCTAGTCTCAAGAGAACCATGCCAAACTCTAAATGCAACAAGAGTAAACCATGACATAATAGCAACCACTCTAAACCAAGAAAAAACCATATCCCCAATCACATGAGGATAACCTTACCAATGATGCATCCACGCCACTTCCAACAACTCCCACTGAACCGTGGTACCGAGTCACACATGGCATTGTGACTACCATCCTCTTCATGAAGATCACTATATCCTACCAAAGTTCCCACTAAATTGTGTTACCGAGCTATACATGGCAACAAGATAAACATCAAACCATCACTGTCAAAAGCATATGGAATTTCAGAAATTTCCTCATGATCAAGATTATCATAACATGTACCATGCCACAACTCTAAACCGCTAATCAAGAGTATACCATGACATTATAACAAAACCATCCTACAACCAGGAATCCAATTCATTGCCAAATGCTCCCACTAAACTGTGATACTGAGCAATCCCATGGCATCGTGATGCACATATTCAAAACCACATTTTTGTTATAAGCTCACACTAAACCTGTGAATCCAAGCTCTCAATGACACATGATAAACATCCTCTAAAGAGAGAATATATACCTCTTGTAACAAACTTATCAACAATAACAAAAAATATTAAAAGCTCCCACTACAGCCAAAATACCTCCAATCTTTTAAGAGAAAGTCATCCCAATACTCTACCCAACCTCAACTTTGATACCAAATGTTGAAAATTGAGGTGTTTATGTAGCTTAATACTTTGTAAAACTATGATACTTGCTGATCTAAATATGTATTCTTTGTGGGTGATTATCTGATTAATTCATTTTATCATTTGTAGAATGAAGACAAAAGTTGTAGAAGAATTAGATATGATATTAGAAGATACACAACATATATCATGGAGAAACCCTTTCGAGAAAAAACTCCACCAAAAATCAATGTATTATTTAATCTCTAAAGTAGATTACAATAATTACAATCCTTGCTTGAGATGCTTCTTCTACCTTCAACACATCTTCTTCACAACCTGCAATAAACTAATACAAACTCTCTTCAACTTGCTTGAGATATATAGGCAATAAAAAACTTTGTAAACTCCAAAAGAGTTACAATTGCAAAGCTCAATCCCTATCTCCTAAAAGGTACACTTATCTCTTCCAAGTAGAGTTTAACCATGAAAAACAATGCCAAATCATCAACTTCATCCATTTGGGTGTCCCAAACTGAAGTAGTAACTCAACCTTTATTCATAAATATCTTCAAGGATTTATCCTCAAAGTAGGTGCCCAAGAGTGGGCCCACTTAACTTAGCCTTCTGAAATATCTTAACATGCAAAGGAGTTAATTCCAAGAAGCCAACTTGGGTGCCCAAAGTGGGTCCAAGTCATTTTATGTTAATTGAAACATCTCTCTCCACCATTCATGCAAGAATGGTCATCCCCTGTTAACTAGAGGAAGTCACCTATTATCTGTTATGCAACTCAAGTCATTAGTCATGCATTCCAAGTTAACTGAAGTCAACTAGCATTCAACTAAAACTAACTGAAGATAACTGAACCATAATTGAATTGAATTGAACTAAACTAAACTAAATTGAACTAAACTAAACTAAACTGAATTGATTTGAACTGAACTGAACTAAACTTCATACATGTAAACATCAAACCCTAACTCCTAGGATCTTTAATCATTCAAAAGTGTTATCTTTTACTCCAAACAGTTAACTTAACTCAAGGTGAGTTCCACCTTCCATGTGGGTGCCCCATGTGCTCCTATTATTTAGGAACTCATCTTGGATGCCCTCACATGCTCCTATTATTTAGAATTAATTACAAATGTCAATTAACATGATTATTTCATCCAAAATTAATCTCTCTCTAATCCTAGTGTTTGAGAATGCTTTCCAAGGACTTAGGAGACACATGAAATAAATAATGTTTAGGATTGCAATTAAATGGCAACCTATTTCTAACAGTACGACCTCTCTGACAAAAAAAAAAATCGTCAGAAACTCCCAACATGGATTTTGACGATTTGGCAAGCGATCTTAAGGTTTTTGGGCCTTTTGAGCGCGATAGTGACGTCAATTTGGGCCCAAAATGCTCTGAAAAAATAGCTTCCCCCTGGACCTAGCAAAAAAGACCTTTCTTCAAACCCTCACAGATTTGACAAATGAAAGCCAATTTTGACAAAACAAAGGTTAATCTTGACTCTTCCGACAACTTTGGATTCAATGGTGAGGTTTGATTTGACTCTGAATGCACCAAAAAATTGCTTCAAGGAAATATCCCTCAAAAAAGGAACAAGAAGTTGCAGATCTGGAGCTCTGATACCATGTAGAAGTTGATAATCCAACCTCATAGATCCCAATGAACATCTGCAAGAAAATAACCTGTCACACAAAAGAGATCAAGAGACACAAGAATGGTTCTTTACAAACATGAAGCAAAAATGCAATATTCCTCAACAAGAAAAAGCTACAGAAGCAAGAGACTCTCAAGAAGATATGAAAACTCTAGGAACAATAATAAAATAAAGAATGCCTAAGTTTATCTTAAGTGAAATAAAGTAAAAGTGACTTAATTAATTAATCAATATGATTAAATTAATTAAGTAAACAACCTATTGCTCTAACAGTTAGATCAAGAGACATGTCAGCATCAAAATGCATACTACATTTCACTCTTACCTATTTAAGCAAGGCATTTGTACATTGTAATATATCAATTTCTCATAATAGAATCTCATTACATGCCTAAGTTGCAACACTTTCTTGTTTGTGTGGATGGAGCTCTTCTTGGTTAAGATCTTGTGAAGTTTGGCCAACTTCATCAAAATTCTTGTGCATTCATATTCTCAATATGGTATCAGAGCACTAGACCATAGGAGAATACATCTCTCTTCAGAAAGTTGGGTTGTGGAGATCATCATTGAGGCATGACAGGTTTTCATTGCAGGTTAGTTGTATACTTCTGAGGAGCAACTGATTTTTGGAGCAGATTGAGTCCAATCCAAGCTTGCCATTGTCTTCAAAAGGCATAAAAACTTAAGGATCAACTGCCAAATTATCAAAATTAGAGATCTTTTCCTGAAGGCCATCAGAGAAATTTGGAGGGGATGTCGTACGATCCATACAGATTGTGCAGTACATCTCGTCAGTCATCATCTGAGGCAAAAAAAAATTAATCACAGGGTCTTTCAAAAAAATTAGGGCTTATATTGTTGGCATAAATTTTTCTATAGTTTGGCAAAAAATATTTATTTGGGGTTTAAAAAAAAATCAGCGGTTACAATTATTCATATTGTCATAATACTAGGGTTTGATATTTTTATTTCAGCAGTCATATTATTTAACAGGGTTTCATCAATAAAATATGTGGGTTTATATCTATTTGGTGGTATTATATTTTCGACGGATATCTATTTTAATTGGGGCAATTTGGATTTAAAAGTCGGCATATTCTTTTTTATTATTGGCATATAAATTAAATATTATTAGTTGTCGTGAGAGAATATTAAAAATCTTTTTAAATCGTTGTTGGCTCCTTAAAGATTTTCAGGATTTTAAAATCTTTGTTGGCCCTTTCTGCAACATGTACTCTTGTCGACTGTGACATTAAAATCTTGTCGGTCAGGCCTGTACATTTGTTGCCACTGGACCATCACACCATCTCCCGTTGGATTGTTGCTCATTGCCAGAAATCACCACACTGTCCTTTTCTTCTACCATTGGCCTGAGTTCTTATCGTTGGCCACTACTGGAGTCTTCCAACAGTTGACACTCTTTTCTGCATCGGCCAAGGTTTTATCTTCCAACCGGAGCTCCACCATCTACCAGTGGCATCGCTCTTTTACTCTGCCCCGCTGCCACCAACGGTGGCGCTTTGTTTTTTGCCTCCAACACTACCATGGTCACATCAATGACCAAGATTTTTTCCCATAGGGGGCTTATTTTTTGCCCCAGGTGCTTATATTTTTGCACCTAGTTAGTCTACAAGCCCTAATAGGGCAGTTTTCTTCTGAGGACCATATCTTTTCACCATGATCTCAAAAATCAGCAAACGAGATATCGTTGGAAAGGTATTTTAGCGTACTTTCTAGTGGTGCCTTCCATTTTCTAGAATTTTATTTCCAAAAAAAGATGTAGTCAACTAAAGTCAAAACCTTAATTTGGACTCAAAAGCCAATATCTTCCAATCAGTTTGTCAAAAATCAGTGATTCCAGCAGCATCAAGAAGGTATTATAGTGCTTTTTTTATTAGTCCTTTCCTTTCATTTAGTTTCAGCTCCAGGTGATTTGCATTGGATTTTTTCCATTTTGAGCATTTTCATCATTACTTGGATATCCTGAAGATTGAAGAAGGGTTTCTTGCATTGAGGGACATCATTTCAGTTGCATATCATTTTTGGAAGTTTCTATTTTCTATTGAATGTCAATATCTTTGAAATATTGGAGATTTTCCATAATTTGTTATGGGGTTTTTAATTCATCCTTCACTGATAATGTTGGGAGCGGGAAACTATAGACAATGGAGAGATTGCATAATAAACCATCTTCAATCACTTCAATTGTTGCCACATTTGTATGGTTTGGTTCCCCCTCCTGATAACTATATCCAAAAATTTGCTTGGAGTTGTCGAAGGTATGATGTTTTAGGGGTTATTGCAATGCATGTTGTTGATGATGTTTTGAAAACTATTGATCATTATGATTGTCCTCATACTCTTTGGAATAAGATTTGGGAGCTATATGGAGATCCTAATACTCCACTATTCCCTGATGATCATGATTCAGAATGTCATATGCCTTTTCATTCTTCAGATCGGATACCCCATGATGATATTGCTATGCAGGAGTTTGATTGTTTGGAATACTTTGAATCTTCCGAAGAGGTTGACAATGTTTCTTCAGATGCTCCTTCTTCTCCATTAGAGATAATTGATATACCTTCACATTCAGTGATTCCTTGTCCAGAGTAATTGATTGAAGCTTCCATCATTTATATTCATCAAGACACATTTATTTTTCCAGACTTGGAATCTCAGGATGGCTTCGTTTTAGGTATTGCAAACTTGGCTAATGCTACAAGTTTGGAAGACATTCCTAAGGGGATATCTCTCCTCTATGCAGATTCTATTTTAGAGGGTTTTCTTAAGTATCCACATTCCTTGGTTTTGACCTTGATTGATCTCAATGAGACTACCTTGGAGGCACTTGATTCCTCTTCAAGTATTTCATATATAAGGCTTCTTCCCTCCCATTTCATTATGGAGTCAGAGTTTCTTCAATATCTACCATTAGATTGGCTTCACTCTTCTCTCAATGGTTTTGAGGACACTTCATTATGGGGGGGAAATCTAGTCTCCATCTATTCCTTCAATGGAAGGATCATTGTATTGTTGTCTTTGGATCTTGTTCAACATCAATTTATGCAATCCTGATTTGTCACCTTCTTCATTGATTGGGAATGTACTTGATTTTATTGTGGCATTGTCATCTTCCTTGGGAAAGGAGACAAATGAGCACTTTTTAGAGACATCATCTTCATCCATATTCATTCCTCCTTCCTTCAATTCCTATCCGGAATGGGAAGCATCCCTGCATTTCTACTTGAATTTGTTTCTTCCAAAAGGGAGACAAGTTGTTTGTCAACATTGGATCATGTTTTGTCTTCAGACACTTACCATTTTTGCAGGTGATCACACATTATGGGGAGGCTATTTAGTCTCTCTCTTTCCCTCCTATAGGGGGGCTATTGATTTTATTGTATCCATGTGACGTATGGTGTACTTGGGGGGTATTATGGAGTCCTCCATCCTTCCTCACTTATCTCCATTTCATCTCCTTTTTGGAGAGGGGTTTTCTTCCCATTGGTTTTTCCCCTTTGCTCCATTTCTGGGAGATTAGTTGTATTCATTTTCATTTGTACATGGGTACCTAAAATGGCCATCATGTAGATTGGACCCATCATTACATAATCATTGCATTATCATTTCCTCCCTAAGTTTCACTTATGGGTGGTGGTGTAATTAATATTTAATTACACTTGCATAAGTTTACTTAGGCATATTATTTAATTAATTAATTCCTAGGTTGCATTTACTAGGCAATTAGTTACAATGGGGCCATCCCCCTTCACATGTATTTAGGATAAAAGATTCCTTCTAGAAGGATGAGTTATCTTTTCTAGAAGCCTTATTCTATCTTCACATCATCCTAGGTAGTTAGTTAGTTGTCACATGTTGTTAGATCAAGGCACATGTCAGCATCATAATGCATACTAAATTTCACTCTTTCCTATTTAAGCAAGGCATTTGTATATTGTAATATATCAATTTATCATAATAGAATCTCATTACATGCCTAAGTTGCAACAGTTTCTTATTTGTGTGGATGGAGCTCTTCTTGGTTAATATCTTGTGAAGTTTGGCCAACTTCATTGGAATTCTTGTGCATTCATATTCTCAACACTTGTAGTGTTGACAATATTTTCATCATAAGGATCCTCTGTACCCCCAATGTTGGTGTTTGCATTATACAAGATTTCCCCCGATGTTGTGAAGGTATTAACAATGCCTAATCCTTTGCCCTGATAATGTATCCTTTGATCTATAGCCATTGAATATGACTTGTCATGAACACATGATATTGATATGGGTTCCTATTGTTCAAGAATATGAACTGTTTGCTTTGATTTTATGACATCATTATCTGTTGATACTACTTCAAAAGAACTTGGTGCTAATTCAAAAGATGTCAATGATGCACAATCACTGTAAGAATCAAGAATCTCGATCGTTGCTTGCTCTTGTGTGTTGATGTCAAGAGTAAAGGACTCTAGTTCTAGATGAAGAACGTTTATATGCCCCTCACAGGAAAATATCTCATAGGTAGTGTTTGATATATCCTTGGATTTTTTAATGGATTGAAAAATGTTCATCAAGTTATGATAATACTTTGGAGATATAAGCTATTGATCTTGACTTGATTCAAAACCAATTTTGTTATATTCAGGAGCATCGTCTTGACATGACTCTTGGGTGGATGATACATCATCAATAAAAGACTCTTCACAACATTTTGTGGGTATGGGTGCAATAAGGGATATTTCTTGCTCATTTGGAACTTCTTCAACATGCCCAATCATTGAGTCATATGTGGGATAGATATCGCAATCTGATACATACGTGATGTCATTACGGTATGAAATATTGCTAGAAATTGTTGATGGGTTTGGACTTTGTTTTAAAATAGTATCTTGGTATGTGTCTGATTCCTCATGTTTTGATGAATGAAGAACACAAATATGTCCCACCATGGTATCATGGGTATGGTTTATGTTGTTTGAAGTTGATGTATTTTCTGAATCTTTTGGTTTTCCATGATTAGGCATAAGCTTTATGTAGATTTTTAGATTTTCATTCCCATATTTTTTATCGACATAAATGTCTCCTTGTTCAATAATATCTTGGATTAGATGCTTGAGTCTAAATTTTTTTTTCCTATTAAGATCTTGGTATTGGTGGAATCCACAAAAATGATCTTCTTTATAGCTAGGAGGTTTGACTTGTGGCGCTTGATAGTTTGAGAAATATGGGAGTGTGATCAGGTTAGATTGTATCAACCTCTTCAGAACATCCTCCATAGGTTTCCCTAAGGGAGTGAATTGTCACTTAGGAGCATTGTTTGTTCTTTGTGGTCCATGTTAAATGTTTGCAGCATTGATTGTTGGTTGAGTGTTTGGCGGTGACATGTATGGTTGTTGTGTGTTCATGGTTTAGATGTTTACTTGCCTAGGAGCAGTTAAGACCACCTTTGCATCGACAACACCATCACTAGTAACATTCTTATTCTTGTCCCAAAAGCGGGGTTTTTCATTAGAACTAGTGGATGGGAAGTTGTCTCGATACGCTTGGGTGTTTCCCTATGAGATGAGGTCTCTCTCAATGTTGAGGGCCCTAGGAATAAGCTCGTCATAAGTGATGACACATTGCATTTTCAATTGGAAGGATAGCTCTAAATCAATATTTGCTATGATAATCCCCACCTAATGCTCTTCAAGAATGGGACACTTGCTCTTACTAGCTCTTTGCCTCCACCTTTGTAAGAAATTAGTGAAGGATTCTCCTTTGTTTTTCTTGAGTGTGTACAAATCTTCTAAGCTTACATCCATGTCAAGATTGAAGGAGAAATGATCTATGAACCTATCGATTATTTGTTGGAAGTTTTGAATTCCTAGAGGCAATTTTGAGAACCAATCAATTGTTGGCCCCGCAAAACTACATGGGAAAAGGTGCATTAAGTAGGAATCATTGTAAGCCACCTCCATACACATTATGTGGAATTCTTTGATGTGATCCACTGGATTTCCTCATCCTTTTTATTTATCAAACTTTGGAACCTCAAAACCGGGTGGGAAAGGTACCATCACGATGTTCCTATCAAATGGGTATGGACACAAGTTTTCTTGTGTATGTGGCTTATTTTTTCCCATTTGAATGTCCTGGATCTGTTGCGTGAACACCTTGAGCTATGATGACACATTGTCTTGCGGATTTGGTAGAGGAGCATATGTGGTATATTGTGGAATGGTGGATGAAGTGTAAGTGGTATTTTGATATGATGGGGTGTTATATGGTGTGTAGGGTGGATTATGATATTGTGAAGGTGATGGTGGCATGGGTGGAGGTGTATATGTTCCTTGTGTTATTAGATTCATGATGTTTTGTTGTTCATTGGCATATTGTTGGGGATTGTAATACAAAATTTGTTGTTGTTGCATAAGCATTTGTTGTTGTTGGGCGTATTGTTGTGCTAGCAATGCTTGTTGTTGGGCTTGTTGTTTTTGTTGCGCAATTAAGGCTTGTTGTTGATCTTGTTGTTGTTGTAATGCTTGTAGTTGGGCCCGTTGTTGTTTTTGCATAATTAAGGCTTGTTATTGAGCTTGTTGTTGTTGCAATGCTTGTTGGTAGGTGTCTTGTGCTTATTGAAAAGCTAGAGCATGAGATTTTTGTTGTTTCAAGGCTTGTTTTTGTTGCAAAGCTTGAGTTTGTTGTGCTTGCAATGTAGAAGTGTTTTGTATGTGAGATGGATTTTGAGTGATCATGGTATGAGTGGGTTGTGGGTTGATTTGAGATGGTTGTTGTGTGGTGAGTATTTGTGGGTTGTTTTGTGCTATCATTCCTTGCAAAATTGTCGATTGGGATGGAGGAATGTAGGTCTGGGGCCTCGTTTGATTTTTCATGGTTTGGGGGACCAATGGTAAAGATGATGATGGTGTCATCTAGTATTGTGATGCCAATGGCACATTTTGACCTTACATCAATTGATTAGAAGATTTCCCTTGATTGATGTGTTGAGGGTTCCCTTGTTGTGTTTTATGTGGGACCAAGGTATGACCTTGGTTGATGGGGTTTGTGATCAAGGTGGTGTTTTGATTTGGATTGATGATAGATGGGGTTGATGTGGATGATGGATTGACTTAGGTATTTTGGGTAACCACTTGTTTCAATGTGTCGATGGGATTGTTGCAGCCAATTGTTAAGGGTTGACTTTCCATGAGGGTGTTAACATGCCCTTGTTGTCCTATTTGAGGCACTTGGTTCAAATTTCCTTGTATAACGTTGGGCACACTTTGGGTACTTGCGATGATGGATGAAGATGGTTGCACTTGAAATGTTGAGACCATTGTGGCATTATGGAATGTAATTGGTATGTGTGGATGTAAAGGGTGTTCAAGAATGATGGTGAAAGAATGGGATGGGGCACCAAATTTTGGTGTCCAAGTCATGTTTTGGGGAAGATTGGTGTTTTGGGAACCCAAAAGTGTGTTTCCTCCTAAAGGGAGAGTGTAACCAAGATTGGTGCCAATCCTAGTTGCAAGACTAGGAATTAGTGTTTGACTTAGCACAAGGGATGGAATTGGTTGATTCATAGATTGGGTTAATCCTTGTGTCAAGTTTTGTGCGAGAAAAGTTGGAGCCACATTTTCTAAGGTTTGATGATCTTGTTTATACTCGAGGAGTTCTTCCTTAGTAAGCTCAAGTGGGTTGTTTGTGACATCTTCTAACTCATACCCTAAAGGATTTTGTGGTTGTTGTGAGGGGGTAGAATGGCTCCTTGGATCAAATTCTTGTGGGTTTGGATCACTTGTGGTGGATCTAGTTTTGGCTTGTTCCATGATTCTCTTGTGTTGTGATCTTGTTATAACTGTAAATTGTGGGTCACCTATGGGAGAGGTATGTTGAGATTTATAATTTTGAAACTCTATAGTTTACTCAAATTTTGGTAAAAGGGACCCTCTAAGTTGTTTTGGACCAATGATGTGAATGGGTGATGAAAAGGGTGAATGATATGGGGGATGAACTTTCTAAACTTTTGGACAACACTTTTAGAAAAAAAAGGTTTGATGTTTTGATTGTTTTGGATAAAAGGTGTTAATGAACATGTAAATATTTGAGGTAGACTTATGACCTTCAAGATAAACTAGTCCAAAATGTGATAACCAACTCAACTAAGTGCATGGAAAAGGATCCATTTCACACAAAACATAGCTAAGTTAGGGGATTGGTTTAATAATTGTCTAAGTCTAAAGAGTGTTGGTGTGTCCAAAATTTTCTAAAGTTGTTTGGTGATGTGAAAATGTGTGAAGATGGATGAAATGTTTTGACCCAAAATGTTAACCTAAAAGGGACCTTTTTTTTGCAAGACCAAAGTGGTGAAAAACATGTTATACCTCTAAAGTGATAAAACCCTAAGAACTCAATGATATTGGTCCATGGAACTCAATGATTTTGGTAAAATGAAACTTGGACTCAATGTTTTGCAATACTTTCCTTCTCTTGATGTTGCTTGTGTTTGGGGAGTCAATGTTTTGAACATACATCAATGTGGGGTGTTCATTTGATTTAATCTTAAGTGAGATTGTTTCATTACCACATCAAGAAAGTCTTAATTAATGTTCAAACTAAAATGTCTATGTCAAAGCAACCTTCATTTCACATAGTCCATTATGTGAAAATCATGAAGCTAAGGCCATAGTTCCCTATGTTAACTTTAGAAAGTGTGGATTTAGATATAAGTCCAAATATTTAAAAGCCTCTAAGGATAAAAATCCTTAGGGACAAGCAGGAATATTAGGACTTTTCAAAAGGTATCCATACTTAATCCGAAGGGTTTGAAATTTGATAAACTTGTTGATGTGTGTTAAGTTGTTTTGGAATCAAACAATGTCAAACTGAATCACAAGCAATAACATTCCTAGATCAAGTGGGTACGTTCTTCTTGGTGGGCTTGTTGCATGCCCTTCATAGTAGAAGAGATGATTTTACATGCAATTTTAAGGAAAAGTGTAGAGGTATTATAAGATGAACTCTTAATCTCTACACTTTAACCAAAATCAAACATGGAAAGTAGCTTCTTGGAAGTAGATTCCAATGCACCACTTTAAAGAACTCTTTGGAAGGAAAAATTTGGCCACTATAAACACAGGTTTTTAATGACAACAAACTGAGAACACCGTGATGCATATTCATCCGCTTGGCCACTTAAGGCTCTTCAACTGTTCCCATTCCACTTAAAAGGCATGGGATTAGGTGCAGTATGTTATGGATGCACCAGATTGATGCTAATTTCTCACGATTTCACATCCTTTATTTAAAGCCCACCAGTAATGTGCTTGCGAGAACTTGCCTATGATTTTTTCATTGCAGGATGTATCTCATAGTAAGTTTTTCTTAACGGTGACACAAAGCATGAAAGTATACTTGAGTATTTCTCTCCACCCAAGACCGCACGAAGCGCAAGGGGAGTGGATACGTACTACAAGTGCACACACGCAAAGAACGTACACTTGAGTGTTTCTCTTCACCCAAGATCACACGAAGCACAAGGGGAGTAGATACACACTACAAGTGTATACAAGCAAAGAAAGAACTCATTCATTTTAACCCCATAAAACAAAATGACTTCATTTTAAGCACCAATGGAAGTGTTTGTTTGTTTTGTCCAATTTTAGCCAATATTGCAAAATGAGGAAGTTTGGGTCCAATTTTAACCAACTTTGAAAGTGAATTTTTAAGCCCAATTGAAAGTTAGTTGTCCTAAGATTGTAAGTTTTAAAACCCAATGGAAATTTAGTGGTCCTAAAACATGAAGAAAAACAACATATGAGGGGTTATACCATCCCCTAAGTGCCAAAACACTTTTACAATAACTAGAAATAAGAAAAATTGAAAATCAAATTTTTTAATTTTTTTCAATTTTTTCCATGTTCTAGTCAATTGCGTTTTCTGAGGCCTTCAAAGCAGAATTTGGGGTTGAAACTTGCATAGGTCCTTAAAAAATAGTTTTCAATGGCACAATTTTTTAGGGGTTGAATTAGTACTCTTGGAGACGTTTCCAACAATGCAAACAAATTCGAATTTTGAGCACCGAGTAGAAAGTTATGACCTAAACAAGTTGGGGTAAATAATTTCCTACTTTTTTCGCAAATCTGCAAAACCAGTTAGCCTCAAAAATAAAAACCAGATGTTATTAGAATGTTAGAGAGCATTTGAAATAAAAATTTAAAGCACATGCAAAAATTAACTCTCTGTTTTGTTTACCAGTAAAAAGTGTCGCTGATCATAAAGGCATTGCTATAATTGAAAAAGGCGTCGCTTTGGTGAAAGTTGGAAAGCATCGCTCTACAACAAGCAGTGATGAAAAAGGTGTCGCTATATCAAAGGTGTCGCTATTTTTAAATCTATGATAAATCAAAAAATTATTAACATTGCTATATTTTAAAGGTGTCACTGGATTTAATTAAGTGTCGTTGTAATTCCTACAAAGGCGTCACTATATGGTGACGCCTGATAATGGCATCGTTGTAGCCTCCAAAAGCATAGTTGTATCTACAAAATCAAGAACACGAGAATCTAAAGAGAAATTCATCAGATTTGATTAGTATATCCCTCCTTCTAGCGCCAAAATGTGACCATAGTCATAGTATGAACTAAATATGCCAAATCCAAATGAATTTAAAGCCCATTTAATCCCCAAAGTCGTAATCCCAATGAGATATTCAGAATCATAAAAAACTAGAAAGCCATTAAACTAACATAATATAAATGTGAAAGCTTAACAAAACCTTATTCTAAGACCTTGAATCTTATCCCATTGGGGGAGTGGTGTCGCATTGATGTGGAATGGTGACCCTTTCCCAATCCCTTTGATAATATGAGCTTGTTTCAATTGATTTTATTGAAGAAAACCAATGAAACTCATGAGATGTGTGTGAAACATGGATGTAAAACTAGTTTAACATGATAAAGATGAGTTCTAAATGCTAAGATGCTTTGATGATAATGGATGCAAGATACGATAAATGAAAACAAAGTTCAAAGATGCAAACCATGGATATAAAATATGCTAAAATGAGTGTAAACTAAGCTAACATGGATGCCATTAATGGATGCTTAAACTAAAATAGATGAAGATTAATCTAAAATGCTTTAACAATATGCTAAATATGGATGCAAGTGAGTATGAATTTCAACAACTTAACTTTTCTATCAAAAGATGGATCCATTTCTCTCTAAATGGTGATGTATTTATAGAAGAGCAAATGGGGAATCAAAGGCTCAGATCGATTTGGTCAATCAATGGTCAATATTGAATGAAGGGTGAAACATGGATCAAGGATTCTCATCAATGGATGAGAATCAAAGATCACATGGATCAAGGAAAGCATCAATGGATGAGAATGATTCAAACAAACAAACTTTTTAACAACTTTGAAAGTTTGTTACAAAGTTTATTTGAAAAGAATCATTCCCTTTTTGGAGCCAAATAGGAGAATATTCTTTTAGAATATACCCTATGCAAGTGGATGGGTGGGGAAATTACCAATTTAGTGATTAAAACTAAATTTTAATTGTGCAAGATGAGGAATAATAGGATATCCATTAAATAGTTAACTTATTTAATGAAAAATGGGTTCAAAATGACATTTAATTAAATAATTAAGATTATTTAATGAAATGAGAGGACATAAGGTGTTAAAATTAAATAATTTGATCTATTCAATTAAAAAAGATGAAAGGTAAAGATAAGAGGGGTGAATTAACCTAATTAAATCAATTAGATTAATAGATGAAAATGATGCATTTAATTAAATAATTAGTCTTATTTAATCAAACAGGTGAAAAGAAGATGGAATTTAGGATGAAACGATGTTAGTGATCAAATTCAAGTGTGTCATACCATTCAAGACATTTTTAAGTGTCTACAAGCATTGTAATGCATCAAAGATCAAATAATTTAACAATTAAAATACTCTAAAGTTGTACAATTTAAATTCATTATTCAACTTTGACATTATTGGGAGTGTCACGGGTGTTGGTAGGTGAAAAATGCAAAGTGATCCATTTTACACAAAAAATTGGCGAGCACACCCATAATGATGCCATGGACATTCTTACTGAACCATTTTTCCTCAGTCTTCACATAACTCAAAATATTAAAGTTTCACCAAATTGCCAACACAAGTCAAAAAATAATTAAATCTGAAAAAACTTGGAGGGGTCTATCTTTGAAACCTTCAACATTTATTCCTAGATGCATTCAAAAATATGTCCGTAGAAGGTTCGCCAAGAAACCTCACTAATCTCCCAAGACAATTATTTCAGTGACAACTGTCGGTTGAGCACCGAAGCCCAAAGTACTGAAAACTTGCAACTTCTTATATGCTACTCACTCCAAACACCAAGAGATGCCAAGCAAACCAAAACTAAAGTAAATAGTAGAAAATATTTTTGGTCGATGTTCATTGAGCCCGTATTCGGATGCTCCTGCATCACTTCATGAAAAGGTCTTATACATTTTAATATTGTAAAAATATTTAGAAAAAAAATATTATAAAGAATTGGCTAAATTAAATAGATTATAGCTAATTTGAAAAGTTATTATGTTAACCATTTAATGGAAATTCCTATATACAGGGAAATTATTATGTTAGTCATTTATAATAATTGTCAATGTGCATTTCATTTAGAATGATAGCAAAATATCTAATTTTAAAATAACCTCTTATGAAAATAGCTTGTTAGGTGTGTAAAGGAAAAATACACTAGTACACAAACAACAATATATGACTAAATAAACTACTAAAAATTGCATACAAATGACTAACTTTAGTCATGTGACTATTAATGGTTTATTTGTAGTTATTTATAACACCACTAAATTTATGACTAAACAATTTTAGTCATTTATTTAGTCATTGATTTTAGCCATTAATTTGGTCATTGATTTAGTCATTTATTTAGTCATATATTTAGTCATTAATTTTAGTCACGTGACTATTTTAGTGGTTTATTTGTAGTCATTTATAACACCACTAAATTTATGACTAAACTATTTTTATTTTTTTTTAAAGAGGGTAAAAACTTTATTGAATCAGAACAACATTACAAAGTCAGAAGAAAGAAGCCACTGGGGGCCCAACAAAACAGGAATTAATTCACACCCAAGAAGCATCTCATATCCTCCGCAACCCACTCCTCAAGAACAGGGGCCATATCATTAGGAAGATTGCCCCAATCATCCACATACCAAGAATCTGTCCTCTCTGACGCCCATCTAGCCAAACCATCAGCCACCCTATTCCACTCCCGTGGAATATGTCGAAAAACAATGGACTCCAGAGAAGAGCACATAGAAATAATCTGCTTGACAACCACAACAAGCTGCCAATTCATATCCTCCAACTGTCGCTTATGCAACATATCAATAACCACCTGAGAATCGGACTCACAAACAATTCGCCGCCACCCAAGGCCAACCGCATGCTCAATCGCCATAAGGATAGCACTAGCCTCCATAAGATTATTGGTATGCAAACCACGATACATGGAAAAGAAAAACACCACCACTCCCAAGCTGTCTCTACCAATACCACCCACTCCGGCATGCCCAGGATTACCCCTAGAAGACCCATCTGTATTGATTTTTAGCTCCCCAAGAGCAGGCGGACACCAGGAGCCATCACGAACCACCCTCTCACGCCCACACCTACGATGCACACTGCCCAAATTTCTCCTATCCCCAGCAGCAAGACCCAGGGAATTAACAACACCCAAGTCCCCAGGATCCACTGGCACAGACAAATCGCACTTTGCAAGCAAAGACTCCTGCAAAGCCCCAAGAATCCGCCCCCAAAGTTGCTCTAAGACCAATTTTTTATCCAAGAAAATCCGTCTGTTGCGCTCCAACCAGAGATGCCAAACAATCAAACTAGGGCCAATGCTCCAAGCAATTTTAAGAAAAGAGGTTTTGGCAGGAGATGATCTCTGTCTCCTCCAGAAATCATCCAAGGCAGAGACATGGCAACACGGTAGACTCCAAAGATTCCACCAGTGATGCCAGATGTTCTTAGCAAAGGAACACTGAAAAAAGAGATGTGAGAGGCACTCATCCTGCTGACCACACAAAACACACATGGAGGGGCCCTGGAACCCCCGTTTCCAAAGATTGTCCCAAGTAAGACACTTACCTTGGACAACAAGCCAAGAGAAAAAATTACACTTAGGCCAAGAAAATTTATTCCAAACATGCTTCCACCAAGGAACCTCAGAGCTCCCAAAGGCCTGTTTATCCAAAACCTGATAACCAGAGGCAACTGAGAATTTACCCCGCAAATCAGGGCCCCAAGCAAGAACATCCCTCTCAAGAAGAGAGTTGCAGGTGCGATTTGAAAGAATTTTAGCAAGCAATTGACGATCCTCCAAAACCCCCCCAGGAGGCCAATCCTGAGGGTCCTTCCATCTGGATATAGTAATCTGGCTCAAAGAATGTTGAGATTTGAAGTCAGCCACATGACACCAACCCGCCTCCTCAAAAATCTGGCACAAGTCCTGAAGGTGAGGATGAGAAGACAAAATAGGGGGATGACCATCCCAAGAGTCATGCCAGAAGAGAGCTTCCCGACCCCCATTACAAATCCAGAAAAGGCCCTGCTTCACAAGCTTGGCACCCCGTTTGAGGGTACTCCAGATCATAGAACCTTTCCCCTCCAGACTGAATCTGACAACCTCCGTGCTTTCCACCACGCCCAAATATTTGAGGGTAAGAATTTTAGCCCACCACATATGCTGTTGAGAACACCAACGCCAATACAGCTTAGCAGCCAAGGCCTGCCCATTCAAATCAGTTCGTCGTAGACCAAGACCTCCTTCATGCTTCGGCCTACAAACAACATCCCATTTCACCAAGCTCCACTTTCTATGAAGCAGGTTACCAGACCAAAGGAACTGACGAGATAGTCTCTCGAAATCTTGAATAAAACTTGAAGGAGCGGAAAGAACAAAGCACCTATAGAGAGGGAGGGCCTGGATCACAGACTTAAGAAGAGTCACTCTTCCAGCTGAAGAAAGCCACCTACACGTCCAATGGCTGACCAAACTTCGAAACTTGTCAAGGGTCTCTTGCCAAAACCTTTTTGGGAGAGAACGAATGGCAAGAGGGATTCCAAGATAGAGAAAAGGAAGCGAACGATCTGGAAGCGAAGAATACCTGCTAATCTCCTTTGGATACTCTTAGGAGTATGAAAGAAGTAAATGAGAGACTTCCCCTCATTAATGCACTGCCCAGAGGCCGCCAAGTAGCTGTCCAGAACATTGCGCCAGTTCAAAGCCTCCTCAACCCTTGCCCTACCCATCAAGGCAGTATCATCAACAAACTGAAGATGAGTTTGAGGGGGAAGGTCATTTCCCCAATTCCAACCCTGAATCAAGCCACCTGCTACCTGAGCACGAATAAGCCTTCCCAGTCCCTCCGCAAGAAGGATGAATAGGTAAGGCGACAAAGGATCTCCTTGTCTGAGGCCCCTAGAAGCACCAAACAACTCAGTGGGCTCACCATTGAGAAGCACTGAGAAGGAGGAAGAAGTAACACAACTCCTAACCCATTCAATCCAATCACTAGCAAAGCCAAAAGCTCCAAGAATCTTGAATAGAAAACTCCATTTAACGCGATCATATGCTTTTGCCATGTCCAACTTGATAAACATAGATTTTTCTTTTGAGGATTCCATAGAATGGATGGTCTCAGCAGCAATCACAACACCATCCATGATCTGTCTGCCAGCAACAAAGCCCCCCTGCTCCTCAGATATTAACCCACCAAGCCAAGGTTTCAGCCTTTCAGCAATCAACTTAGTAATGATCTTATAAACAACGTTGCATAATGCAATAGGCCGAAAGAGATCCAAAGAATTAGCCCCCTCCTTCTTTGGAATGAGAGCTAAAAAAGTTGCATTCAGAGACTTCAACATTTGTTTATTCATGAGAGATTCCTTAACAACCTCTAAGAGGTCCAACTTAACCACTTCCCAAAACTCCTGAAAGAATTCAATAGGGAATCCATCAGGCCCCGGGGCTTTACCTTTCTTCATCTGAAACACAATGTTCTCAAGCTCCAACAAGGTAATAGGAGAAAGAAGTGATTCATTCATTTCATTAGACACTAACTGAGGGATACAATTCAAAATCCTTGTTTCAGCCTCCTCAGCTGGAGGCGAATCTTCAGAAAATAGTGAAGAGAAATATCTAATGCATTCCGCAGAGATAGAAGCAGAAGAGGACAAAATTTCCCCATCAGACAACACCAGAGAAGAAATAACATTACCTTGCCTCCTGTCTTTAACTGAGTTGTGGAAAAAAGAAGTATTCCTATCACCAGCCTGGAGCCATTCAATGCGAGACTTTTGTTTCCAAAAAATTTCTTCTCTTAACTCCCATTCCTCTACCTTTTTTGTTGCAGCAATCTCTGACAATCTCAACTCTTCTGTTAGGCCTTGATCACGAATCTGCCTAGTGATTAAGTCCAAGTTATCCTGAGCCCTCTGTTTTTCATGAAACAAGTTGCCAAAATGTTGCCTACTCCATCTTTTCAACTTATATTTGACATACTGTAACCTCTTTGAGAAAGAATACATAGCAGTGCCATAAGCTGGCTTCCCAAGATCCCACCAGCCAGAAATCATATCATGAAGAGACTCATCCCGGAGCCACATAAGTTGGAACTTGAATGTCTGTCTAACACATCGTTGAGGCACAACAACCACAAGCTTAATAGGCCAATGGTCGGAGCCCCGACAATCCAATATTTCAGAACTAATCATCCACCTATCCCCCATCCAAAAACTAGACACCAAAAATCTATCTAGTCTTTCAGAGATAGCAGCATCTCCAGTTCTCCTATTATTCCATGTGAAGACTCCATTAGTTGGTTTGACATCCACTAACCTCAGAAGAGCCATATTATCCTGCAAGAGCCTAGAGGAAGGCTCCAAATGAGCACTACCTCCTCTCTTCTCTTCTAAAGAGATGACAGCATTAAAATCGCCAGCCAGGATCCAAGGCAGATAAGGATCAAAAGACCTCACATGTCTAACATGATCCCACAGTTGTGCTTTACCTTGGAAATCAGTCGGAGCATAAATATTAGAGAGAATAACTCTCTCCCCTGACTCTAAATGAGAAGCAACACAAGAAATCGAGCTCTTACAAGAGATCCACCAAAGAGGACTAACCTTTCTGGGATCCCAAAAACAAGCCACTCCACCAGAATTACCAGAAGCACCCACACATTGACATTGGCCACAACCCCAAATCTTAGGAGCCACACTTACCAAACTATCCACTGATAACTTAGTTTCCTGCAAGAAAATCACATCCGGAGAATGAATGCGAATCAAATCTCGAATAGCCTTTTGTCGAGGGATGCTATTCATACCCCTCACATTCCAAGAAAGAACTATCATCGTTGGGGTTGGGAAAAGTGAGCATCAATAGTCTTCACTGAACCAGCCTCAACCAATGTCTCACCAGCAAGCTTCACCTTTTCTTGGTCCTTTTTGCGGCCAACCTTAACTGATTTCTCTGGAATCCCTTTCTTAAAATATTTTTGTTGCACGCCCAAGATAGAAGAGGAAGGTTTAAGCTTACCTAAATCAGGGCTATCCCGAGCCTCCAAGAAGACCTTACCAGCACTAGAGGGGCCACCCGAATCACCAAGCACTCCATCTCCCTCACCCATAGCTAGGGCGGAAGGAGCCAGATCAAGCCCCATCTGAGGATCCTGAGCGCCAAGTTGATCCATACTAGGAACCACCGAAGGCTGTACCTCGACCAACTCCTTAGAACCAGAGCCATCCGCCATTTGCATGTCAGCTGTAACCCCTTCCTCCTGCACTAGCCCATCCAGAGCCTCAAATCTATTGAAAGTTTCCCCATCCTGTCTATCTTGAAAAGGCCTCTTTTGGCCTCGACCTCGATTGCGAGGTTTAACAGGAACAAAACCTTCTTTATCCATGTCCAAGTCCTGTGCTGGAACCTTACCCTTTTCCACCCTCGTATTAGGTTGGGTATCTGCATTAACTCTACCTCCTGTACTAAAAGCCCGAGGACATCTCCGCAGCAGGTGTCCATATTCATGACATAGCCGGCACCGAAAAGGCAACATTTCATAATCTAATGGCTGGGTCCAGGAATTCGATCCAACAGTCAAATCAATAGAATCAGGCAGAGGCTGACTTAGATCAATCTCGACACAAACCCTCGCATAAGTAAAGATTCTCTTATCCAAAGTATGTTGAGAAGGACCAATAGGCTTACCCAATAATAAAGCAATCGATTGTAAAATATCCGTTCTCCAACATTCAAGTGGCAGTCGAGGAAGGCGGACCCAAACCGGGACCCTCGAAGGCAGCTCTTCTGCTGAATTAAACCCTGCATGCCATGGTTTTATGAAAAGACCTACTTGGTTATAAAAATAAGGCCCTCCTTCAAATGCCTTATTTCGATCTGAAATGCACGAGAAATCTACCAGAAAGAAATTGTTTGCAGCCAACAAAACATCAAAGTCACCCTCCGGAGACCATGTCTTACGGATCCAAGTGACCAAGAAAGAGAGAGAAACCTTCAACCCCATAAACTTACAAATCAAAACATGATTACTGTAGTAGTCCAGATCCTCAGCTACTGCCTCCGATTGAATCACCAACACAGGACGAACTTGCGCCCTCTCCAAACATCCATTTACCTTATGCATTTTGAAGGTATTCGATTTTGGCCTACCCTCTCCAAGGGAAGCCCCATCAGCAGTCTCCGTCATCGCATCATCTCCCCTCACCTCACCAGTCAATGCATTCAGTGCCATTGAAACCACCCACCAAAGCACCAGACAAAACCCCAAACCAATACCCGCCCACCGTAATTTGCATGCAAGAGAAAAGACCTCAAAGAACACCACCCAGCACAGGGAAGCAACAATAGCTACACCCAGCCCGCAAAAGAGAAAGAGAATGCAGGTAAAGACCCACCCCCGCGTCCGTACCTCACTCCCAACAGCCAGCAACAAGAAAATCAGGAAAGAAACAGCGCACAGGAAAGAAAGCAGCAAATAGAAACAGAAACGGCCACCCCTGGCCACAGCCCGCACCACAGCAAGTCCCGTCCCCCTCACACAGGCGTCAGAACACGATCCAGAGGAGGCTAGGGCACCCCAGGGCCCGCAAATCTTGCATCAAAACAACTCATGACTAAACTATTTTAGTCATTGATTTGGTCATTGATTTAGTCGTTAATTTAGTCATTTATTTAGTCATGGTAGTAATTTGTTTAGTCATATATTTAGTCATTGATTGTTGTTAACTGGTCATTTATTTAGTCATGGTAGTCATATATTTATTCATTACTTTAGTCATATATTTAGTCATTAATTTAGTCATATATTTAATCATTAATTTAGTCATGTATTAAGTCATTAATTTAGTCATTACTTTAGTCATATATTTAGTCATTACAAATCAAATCTAACTTAATTAATCCTCACAAATTTATACATATAAACTTCAAGTATCATAGATATTCAAATGTTAAAAAACACAATAAAATGAAGACTGAAATGTTTGAACAAATATGATTGATTAGACATAAACACAAACAGATTACAAATCAAGAGGAGCCACAACAAAGTATTTATGAGTGGAGAAAAACCACTCTGAAAATTTACTTCATTAATCCTCATTGGCAAATCAAAATCTCATTGGTTACATTCAATGTCTCAATGACATTGTACAACTTACAGACACTGTATAAACAAGATACTCCTATTTTCATATACTTATACTATTTTCCCCTTCCTTAACTATAGTCCTTTTGGAAGGGAAACAACCTCCTATAGGGGCTTGACCCATTTAATCCCCTTGCAAATCCACAACTTTCCCGTAGCTATTGGTTTTGGCTCCTCCAAACTCTTCCTTGTTGGTATTCACCTTTCACTTCTCCAATTTGGAGTTGCAGCCTGAAAATAAGGTTTCAAAATTTGCACATCAAAAACTCAGAAAAGCCAAATACAAGAGAAAATTTGTCATTATTTCTCTGCATGGTGTTGTTTTATTAAGATAGCATGTTATTGAATAATTGATCTAATATTTTATTTCTGTATGAATGCAAGTATTCTTGTATATTCCACACCTTGTAAATTTTCCACAGGTTATAAATAAAGGGAAACCTCCCCTAATGATTTTAACAAAAAGTATAGGATGTTGCACTTACATGATATATGTCCACTGGGTTGAAAGCTTTTGCGAACTTCCCTCATGACATGTTCATTGCCATGACACTCAACTCTCCCTGTAATGTTATCAAATTTTTGGAACAACCTCATACCAGTTAGAAAGCTAATTTGAATCATCAATGATAAAATAATAATAACAATAAATAAAGAGCTTGCCACCAAAATGATCATTAATCAGGAAGAGAAAAAAAGATAAGAATAAAGTTTAGTACTAGAGGTTGATAAGTTCTCAACTGATATGCCATCTAGAAAACACCGCCAAAAAAAGTCAGGGCGAGGTCGGTCAATTGCATCTTTCACAACAACAGTTACAAGTACTGAGAACAAAAGCCCTGTCATAGACTCAAATCAAGAATTTCAATTTATTAGTAGCTGTCCTAAATCAACTAAAATAGAAAACCATTTATACAAAGATAGAATGCAAAGCAAATAAAAATGTTACCTAGAATAGCATGGTGTAACTCATTAATATTTCTGTGAAAAAAATAGTAGATATAAACTACAATGGATGGTACAACTATTGCAAGTATCTTATAACAATTAACACCCTTCTTGAGCACTCGATCTGTTTGTAACCTAAGATGATTCACTATGATTTGGCTATCTTCTTGTTATATTCAAGCAATTGGAGAATAAATGTAGAATGTGCAACCTTGGTGTTAACATAGACCCAAAAATCAACTTCTAATACCATCTACAATCTGCACTTTCAAGGTGTAAAATTGGAAGTACCTTCAAGTTGATCACTCTCTTTGAGACTAATACTAGTCATTTTTGCAATTGTTGGAACACATCGAAATTAAATAAATCAACTAAAAAATTAATAGAACAACAACCTAGCACAGGTGTGGATCAACAACACCCTAATAACTAGAGTAATTAGGGTACCTACAACCATTGATAGGTCCAAGATACTTAAAATCATTGATGTAAGTGTACTGAAATCTTTTGGTAACTCCCTCACAGGTTAAACTATGGTCTATGGGTTGCAATATTGCAGGATATGCACAAAATGCATTTGTTGAAAAGGCTTTAGAAACTTTCAAGCAAATGCAATTGGCAAGTGTAAAGCCAGATTCCACAACCTTTGCTAGCATACTCCCTTCCTGTAATAAAACTCATCAAATGGTTTATTCTTAGCATCATAAAATTGAAAACAAATGATTGACCTGAAGCAAAGACAATTAAATAGCACAAAGTGAATGAGACACAAAGAATTGTTACGATTAACATTTCACTTGGAAATTGGAATTGTTGCCTCACTTTCACAATAGAGTAACATGTGATAAGGGGTTCTCCTCATAAAAGCTTTGAACTCAACCATTCATGAAAGAATCTCAAAGCATTTCCCAAAAATCACTACAAAAGATACATGGCAAATCCTTACCATAAATCATGGATTTTGTGTTTTAGTAATGGACCATTTTTTTTCTCAAGGCCACACCATTTTGTTGGAGACTATAAGGAGTTGTGGATTCCTCTTGGCCAATTGAGAGTATGCTCCCATTTGAATTGAGACTAACCACCATATTTTACAATATCAAATGGACCACCACCTTTGTTCTCTCTAGGAGAGGAGACCAAGGAGAATTTTTTTAGTGTCATGTCTACCATGAAATCCATGGGAGGCACCAATTATTATATCGTAGTTACCAAACTCAGACTTAACATAGACATTGGGCTCAACCTCAAACTCAACATGGAAACTCACTACTAACTCAAAAATTTGAAAAAATCATGATATATATAGATTTTTTAAGGTACATATTTTCCTATGTGTTCCTCCCTAAATCAATTTTAAAAATTATAAAAACCTAATCAATTGCAAGCTAATTTGAGTACAAAATGCCTGAAAGAGATTTCATCTCATGGAATACAATGGTTATGGGATATGCACAAAGCCATCTCATGGAATACGATGATTGTGGGATATGCACAAAATGGATTTGTTGAAAAGGATTTAGAAACTTTCAAGCAAACATGCAATTAGCAGGTGTGAAGCCAAATTCCACGACCTATGCCAGCATCCTCCCTGCCTGTGCCAAAATGGGAGCTTTAGAGTAGGGTATGAACATCCATTAGAATAGATGGGGGATTTTTGTCAGATATTATGGTTGGAAATGCTTTGTTAGACATGTATGCAAAATGTGGAAATGTACACAAGGCACACAAACTCTTTGATGGAATGCCTCAAAGAGATGTCATCTCGTGGTATGCAATAATTGTAGGATATGCACAAAATGGATTTTGCAAGGATGCTCTCAAAATATTTGAATAAATGAAGCACTCTAAAACATATCCTAACATTGTAAGCTTTGTTTGTATTATCGGAGTATCGGAGGGATTGAGCTTTCTGTCCCACCAAAATTTACTTCTCCTGCCGATGAATTATGTGCCTAAGTTTTATCGGAGTATCAGAGGGACTGAGCTTTTTGTCCCACCAAAATTTACTTCTCTCGCCGATGAATTATGTGCCTAAGTATTATTGGAGTATCAGAGGAATTGAGCTTTTTGTCCCGCCGATATTCGTTTCTCCCTTGGATAGAATCTTCAATCATGCGTTCTTTTGTATTTCACCATATCAGAGAGACCACACAATGATTCCCACCGATGTGCCCATGTTTCTTTGATGAAGTCTTGCCTAATATCTTTTGTCGCACTGGTTGTTATGGTTTATGTTTTATCTTCTTGCAGGATGCGAGCAAGCCATTTTCACATCTTACAAACACTTCTTAGCTAGCTCCATGCATTTCCTAAAGAGATCTATGTTCCAAACGCCAAATTCTCAACTTTCACAGTCCTTGAGGATTGAAGGAATTGAGAGATTGAAGCCTATTTTTTGTGAAATTTGTCTAAGTGAGGTTGAATGGTGCTCCTGATTGCTATCAGGCTCCATGTTGGAGATGCCCATGCTAACAATAGAGACCTTTTTGGCAGATCAATATATGGATATTGAACCAAAAACTCTATGTTTTTCCACTTTCTTGACCTAGAAAACTGAGCTTTATCTTGTACAATTTAGAAGATCAAGGAAGATAGTTGCTTGATAATTTATTAGTCTATGAAACATTTGGCAAACTGGAGCTTGTTCTGATAGTTTTTAATTTTAATAACCAATAGGTTTGTGGAAAGGTGCCCCTAAAAAATTGACTAACCGTACATGGTAAGCCTCACATGAGCTTACAATGAGAGATTTAATTATTCCTTTTCCATAGAATGGTTGTTATGGCTATTTCCTATTGCTATTGAGCTAAAACCTAAAATTAGTACTGAGTTTGTTATACAAAACCATAGTAGGTGCAAACAACTCAGAAATAATCAGAAAATCATCACAAGCTACATGTACGCATGTGAAATTTATTTCCACAGAGTCCATTGTTGCAAATTCCTATACAAAATAACATATTCATGAGCAAAATCTGGTAATCATTTTTGAATTTGGACAAATTAATAACCTGATTAGAGGACATTTTCTTGATAGGATAGATATATTACAAAAGAAATATAGGATAAATATGTTACAAAAGAAATAACACATTTGTTGCATATTTTATGGAAACAAGGATGTTACCTGTTCAGTCAAGGGGTTGCAAGTTCTTCGGTTGAGCATAATTGAAGTATATGCTCCTTTATCCACTTAATCATTGGTTGCAAAAAAATAGAAGACTTTATCTATATCCATTCCAACTTGCATCTTCTATCACATAAGGAAGATGACTACAAGGAAAGGGAAACAAAAAATTGGGATATAACCCCTCAATGTGCCAACTTGGATGCATCTATTATAGAGTTTGTCAAAGTGCAGAAGATGATGAGGTTCCTACACATAATGTACTTAGTGGAAGTGGCACTGCATTAGCTTGTGGTTCAAATCGTGTTGAACCAAGCGATTACTTTGATCTAGATTCTTTTGATAGAAGATTGAAGACCAAAATACAAATATTCTACTATACTATTTTCACATTTTGTAACTGGAATGATTTTCATTTGAATCTTGACTTTGGAGTCTTGAACATATATGACATAATATTAAAATTTTGAACTATCAATTGACAGTTAATATTATATTTATCACTACCATTGATCAATGATGAAGTATCATACTATCATAGATTCAAATGTTATTATTATTATATGATATATCAAATAAATTTTCAATTTTGTATGATATATTTAATACAGCTGTACCCAGCCATATTGTACCCAAGAAAAAAAAGTGTTGTACTAGCATACCTAAACCCTATACCCATACCTTATCCCATACTAGAACCAACAACTTAGCATATCAATTAACCATTAATGCAATATATACAAAAAAATATAGCTTTTTTGTCATGTCTCATACCTTCAAATTTGCTCCTTCAAGATTAACACCTGATAAGTTGGCACCCGTGAGATCAGCACCCTGGAATATGAGGTAGATTCTCAATATTAGAAGGAAAAATTCTCTCTATAGAGGAAACAAGAACATCATCAGTTACAACCAATGCAAAAACCAGAATGCTCCAAATGGATTGAAGTACATAAAACAGGTGACTCTATCAAAGCAGTTCAAAAACCAACCAACCTCAATGCCCATGCAAATCTGCATAGATTATATAGATGCAAATTAAATGAACTCATGTTAGGGTTTATGTTTTATCTTCTTGCAGGATGCGAGCAAGCCATTTTCACATCTTGCACACACTTCTTAGCCTCTAGAATAGGACATAAGAGTAATGTAGCTAATGTTCAATTTGCCCAGTCTTTCTTAATAAACACACATGATAAAAAATAAATTCTAGAATAGGACATAAGAGTAATGTAGCTAATGTTCAATTTCAATGCTTTGGAAGTTATACAAATAGCATCAACATATTTTGATAACATCAACTGAAACTAAATTTCTTTGAATCCTTTCCAGCCACACAAATGTCCAACACTACATAACCAAGAAAGTACCTGCTAGATTTCTGGTATTTCTCAAGCAATGAAACCAATCGTGTGTCCTTTACTCGGTCATCCAAAACCTAAAAATGAGAGATTGGAGGTTTGTGTTAAGTCGAACAATAGAACATGGACTCTAATAAATTATATCTAAATTGCTACTTTTTAAGGGTTCAACCATGATACACTCATTCCCATCTGATGCACTGAAATTGAAAGAGAAAGTGAAGCTATTTAAAGAACATTGTAAAATTATCTTGGCCTGATTCAAGCTTCAAAATTAATGTTTCAAAATATATATGGAATTTCAAACCACAAGAATTCTAGAATTTATATTTGATGATAAACAAAAGCTTATGGACTGCCATAATATGCCAATAATGTGATTCAATTCTTTAGAGTTGAATCTCATACCTCCACTATTTGCATCACATCATGATTCATAGACAAATCCTAGGACCCAACCACCACCTAGAACAAAAGGTTCTTCATGTAAGTGTACTTTACTGGATTATTAATTTTGTGGTAAAATCAAACAAATCAATTCTACTAGAGAGGTGAAATAATTATAAATGTCAAATATGTGTGTTAATTATGATCACACAATGAAACATCATTAAACTCAGGCAATACCTGCATTGAACTAGTTTAAGAAACTATGTGGCCTGTAAAAGTTGAAAACCATCTTTCTTTTGTTATTTGAGGTTAAACTAACATGCTTGATATTGGTAAATAATATGGTTTCCTTAGGAACAAACATAAATACCTTTATAGGGTTTGGGTCCATAAACTCTTTGGCTAGTTGATGAACACTGGGTGGCCAAGTTGCACTGAACATAACCATCTGCCGAACTGCATATGGTAGGAGAAATATTAGAGGCTCAGTCTCACAAACATTAGAATACCAAGCTATCGACATAAGTGAAAGAACTTGCCCACTTTTTCAATTAAAAGGAACTTTCATTTCAAACATACATATGGAGCCCACAATATTGGTCTGGTCCTGCAGATAATAGCCATGGAAGAAAAGAAAAATAAATTGTTTTCCATGATGCATCTATTGGCTCAAACACAAGAAATTGACATCAAAAGTGTGGGACACCTAGGACTATGTGTGCTCTGTTTAGTCAGGTTTTTGGTTTGAAAAGTTTTGGTTAAATTTTATATTCATTGTTGGGTTTATTTGTGTATGTCTTGTGAAAGATGAGTTTATGCACATACAATCGAAATCCTAGAAAGCTCCATACATATCAGAGCTGCACATACTTCACATGTTAGTAACCCTGATTGCATTACAATTTACATATATAGTTGATCATTAGGTGTGCACGGTTGATCAACCGTTCATATTTTCACCTCTAAATCTATAAATCCATCATTCCTTCCAAAATTTTGAGGAGCATTCTGAAAAAGTTTCTGATCCATTTATGAATATTTGAATCAAATCATTGTCATATTATCAAAGAGTTTGCACAGCGGTTGAGCATCCACAAATCCGTTCAGTTCACATTTTCCAGTGTACTTTCAGCTTGTGCCAAAATGGGATCATTGGAAGAGGGTATGGAAATCCATCAAAGCATAAAGGATAGAGGAACTTTTTTAGATGTTGTAGTTGCAACAGCCTTAGTAGACATGTATGTGAAATGTGGAAGCATAGAGAAGGCACGTGAACTTTTTGACAAAATGCCTCAAAGAACTGTTGTCTCATGGAATGCAATGGCTGCAGGATATGCATACAATGGATTTGTTGAAAAGGTTTATAAAAATTTCAAGGAAATGCAAATGACAAGTGTCAATCCAAACTCTACAACCTTTGTCAGCATCCTCCCTACTTGTGCCAAAATGGAAACTTTGGAACACGGTATGGATATGCATCAAAGCATAATGAAAGGGGGGTTTTTGCCCAATATTGTAGTAGGAAATGCTCTGGTGGACATTTATGAAAAATGTGAAAGCATACACAAGTGATGCAAGGGCACCTAAACATCACAAGACAATTTAGATAAATCAACCAGATGAATCACACTCTTTGAAAAATCAACCTTTTCAATTTGACTTTGCCTTGGCTAGTAGGTTTGCAGATCTCTATTTGACAAATATTCTCTCAATCCAGTCACCAACTCCAGAGACTATTGATGGTTTTGAAAACCCTATTTGGCCAACTTAAACATATACCAAAGCCAACATTGATTCCTTTTTGGAAACTCACTCAAATCCTTGTCCAATGCTACCCTAAAAAGACCAATTAGGTCTATTTTACAAAGAAATTCCTCCTTAAACTCTCCTCCAACCTAATACAACCTCTCAGACCTTAAAGACAACCAACAAAAAGACATATTCACCAAGTTTCAGGTTCTCAAACCCTCATCCAAACATTTATCTAAAAAATCCTCAATTTTCAAAATTAAAGGTAGGGTTTGTTCAAACTCACTATTCCCAGACTCTTTCAGACTTGAAGTTGCCTCCAACACACTATATTTTGTCTGCCTTCACTCAAAAATCCATCCCCTAGCCACCACTCAAGTCGCTTCTTCAAACTCTTTCTCAAAACCTCATTTTTCATACACTAACACATTGCAAAACCCCAGGACAGTCACGGTGTTTGTCCCCCAAATCTCACCATCCAAAGAAAAACCTACTTCCAATCATCCCTAACTAACCTAACATGCCCATTCCACAGATATATAGTGATGACAGTTTGTGGAATGGGCTTAAAACATATTTAAGTCTACAAAACCCTTGACAAGGTATACTCGGGTCTGTCAAAGAAAAAAGAAGATACTATGCTTCTAAACTTATTTCAACGACCCAAACCAAGTGTAAAGCACAGAAAAATAACCCCTCCACAATACTCATAAGCTTTTGGATAGATTAGTTGTTGTACATAATCGTACAATTAACTGATATTACAGAATTTACAGGAAAACTCATAAATTGATGCAATAGTAGAGGTGTTTTTATTGTCTCTTCTTCAAAATGGCTTCAACAACCATACCAATCGAAGGATTACATGATTTTATACATTTCTTTCCTAAAAATTCCCTCCAAAACTGACCAACTGCTTTACAACTACCACTTGATTGTTGGTATCCTTGAATCTTGCATTTTTGCAATTACAACTTTCACAACATTTGTCAATTTTGGAAATTTTGTATTTTTGAATCCCCAAACTTTCTAAACACCTCTAATATGACCTAATACACTATTCAATGATCAAATATGACCTTATTCAACATGTTCCATGACTTGACTCACTAAACCTTTCATAAACCCTATTTACATATTTTGCTCTTTCAAGCATGATTGACAACATTTCAACACTGCTTTACAAAAATGATCTCAAGATACACTCTAATGGTCTCTTTTAGAACTTATTGACCCACTTCATGACTTTAAACTCCTAGAACAATCTATGACTCCTTATTTTGATCAAATTCAAATAAAACCAATTGGGTGCTCCTGCACCAACAAGGCACGTGAAGTGTTTGATAGAATGCCTAAAAGAGATGTCATCTCATGGAATACAATGATTGCAGGATATGCACAAAACATTTTTTTAAAAGGCTTTAAAATCTTTCAAGCAAATGCAATTGGCAGGTGTAAAGCCAAATTCCACAACCTTTGCCAACATCCTCCTTGTCTGTGCCAAAATGGGAGCTTTGGAACAGGGTATGGACATCCATCAAAGCATAAAGGATAGAGAAATTTTGCCAGATGTTGTAGTGGAAACAACCCCTATAGACATGTATGCAAAATGTGGAAACATAGACAAAGCATGCAAACTGTTTGACAAAATGCCTCAAAGAAATGCAGTCTCATGGACTGCAATAATTGCATGATTTACACAAATTAGATATGTTGAAAAGGCTTTAGAAACTTTCAAGAAAATGCAATTTGTAGGTTTAAAGCTAGACTCCACCACCTTTGCTAGCATCCTTTATGCCTGTTCCAAAATGGAAGCTTTGGAATAGGGTATGGACATCCATCATAGCATAATAGAAGGGGGATTTTCGTCTGATATTATAGTTGGAAATGCTTTGGTTGACATGTATGCAAAATGTGGAAGCATAGAGAAAGCATGTGAATTTTTTGACAGAATGCCTCGAAGAGATGTCATCTCTTGGACTGCAATTATTGTTGGATATGCACAAAATGGATTTGTTGAAAACGCTTTAGAAACTTTCAAGCAAATGCAATTGGCCAGTATAAAGCCAAGTTCCACAACCTTTTCCAACATCTTTCTTACCTGTGCCAAAATGGGGGCTTTGGAACAGGGTATGAACATCCATCAAAGCATAAATAATAGAGGAATTTTGTTAGATGTTGTAGTTGCAACTGCCTTAGTAGACATGTATGCAAAATGTGGAAGCATAGACAAGGCATGTGAACTATTTGACAGAATTCCTGAAAAAGATGCCATCTCATGGAATACGATGATTGCGGGATATGCACAAAATGGATTTGCTAAAAAGGCTTTATAAACTTTCAAGCAAATACAATTAGCAGGGGTGAAGCCAAATTCCACAATCTATGCAAGCATCCTCCCTGCCTGTGCCAAAATGGGAGCTTTGGAGTAGGGTATGAACATCCACCAAAGCATAATAGATGGGAGATTTTTTTTAGATATTATGGTTGGAAATGCTCTGTTAGACATGTATGCAAAATGTGGAAACGTACACAAGGCATGTGAACTCTTTAAACTTGATTCTCCTGACTTGATTCCTCTTTATATAGCCCTCTGATGTAAACAGGGTGTAGATGATTCTTCCAATCTCACAAATGTTCACAAATGATCAAACAAAAACAAGGAATCAATTCTTCAACTTTTCCCAAACATGCACCTATTAGGCTTGTGGTGCAGGAGCACCTACACCCTTAATGCAAAATTTGATGTGGTGAAATGTAACTAGGTGGATTTGAGTGAGTCTAGGTTAGTAGAGGGGGTGATAAAGTTTTGTTAATGTTTAATAATGTCTAAAAAATACCATTTGCTATGTATTTAGGTGTCTAGGAGTTATTGGAGTTCATATGTCAAAAAAATTGCAAAAAATGTAATGTTGTCAAGCAAAATTGTTAAAAATTCAAACATTGTGGGAATATTAAGGGACAAAGGAGTTCAAAAGGTGGTTATGGATGTTTGGAGGGTTGTTTTGATTGGAAAATTTATTTAAGACCTCTTCATGGGTCGAACAAAGGTTGTTGAAGAAAGTATTGAAGATTCCCAACAAGAATACAACGTTATTTCTATGTTTTCTCTCTTTTTATGAACTTTTCAAGTTCTGTACAGCCCATACATATTCAGTTAAGCTTTGAAACTCATGGTAATCTATTGAATTATGTTTTAACTTTATTTTGAAATCATTTTGAGAGGTTTCTATTAATTTTAGGGGAAGATCTCATTGATTCTTTGAATTTGACTGGTAAAAACCAATGAAGTTTAGTTTTGTGATTTAAATATGTAAATGGCTACAGTGTTGTTTCAGACCTGCACTTCATTACTCCTTATTGGTTTTTTTTCCAAAAACAATGTCTTTGTAATTCCCAATCATTATATACTACTATTGTAATTTTCTAAGCAATAATCAACTCATCTTGCAAAAAGATTTGTTTCAAACCTAGTTTTTAGTTTCAGTTGTGAGCATCTTGTATAGATCTTCAAAAATCAGAATATATTGCATTTCTATATTGTTGCAAACAATTTCTTTGAGTTGTACATTTCATGTTATCATCAAAACTCCACGAAAACAATATTGCATCAAACAAAACAAAAAATATAGGGTGCATATTACACTTGGAGCATCAATCTTCTTAAAGGAAAGTCTTCTAAGGAGATCAACTCCAAATTAATTACTACCTACTTCCAACCCAAGAAGTAGTACAATGGAACAAAGGCCCCTTGTTCAAGTTACAAAAACAAGATCTGTAAGTTAGTGCAACCTTGGTGAGACATCCACTCAAATATAGGGTGCATATTACACTTGGAGCATCAATCTTCTTAAAGGAAAGTCTTCTAAGAAGATCATCTCCAAATTGATTACTACCTACTTCCGACCCAAGAAGTAGTACAATGGAACAAAGGCCCCTTGTTCAAGTTATAGAAATAAAATCTGTAAGTTAGTGCAACCTTGGTGAGACATCCACTCAAACCATATTTTGATTCTCATTAGTAGCTTTTCTCTTTTAAATGGAAGTATCAAATCATACCCCATCATGCTTCCATATAGACTTTCTACAAGTCCACTTGACTCCTTTTTGTTCTCTCAGTTGAGTCTTCAATGCTTCCATCTCTTTTATCTTTCGCTCACCCTTTTCTACTCTTTTGCCTTCACTTTCAACATAAAGTAATCTAGGGTTTCCCTTTCATCTAGATCCATTTGCACTCACTAGATTTAGTTTTCTTCATTTTTTTAAGACCCATTGCTTAATTTTTGCAACTAGTGGACATGGATCCTTCATAAAAATAAATTTAATACCAAGAAAAATGGAAACCAAAATTCCAAGCTTTCCTTGGAATATTTGCCACACAATAGTTGAATTTCCCTTCACATCTTTCCTAGACCTATGCATATTTGTAAAACTACAAAAACGAAAGTTTTATTTGTGGCCTTGTGGCCTCATGAACACTTCAAATCTACAACTACATAAGACTTTTCCTTATATGCATACATTTGAAACTTTTTTTTTGTGCCACTACTTCTGAAGCCCAACGATTTAACAAAGACTTATTTGAGATTCACTTAGCACTCTTGTGGCTAAGCAGACAGTAAAACCCATAGCATTGCAAGATGTATAATTTTAGTTCAATAGTCCTACTGCTGTAATTTCTTGTAGCCAATCTGTCTAGATGTGGCAACAATCTTAACACAAAAACATCAATTATTTGAACCAACCCAACAAAAAAATTGCATTAGATTTTGTACCTGATCCTTGTATCATATGTCACAAATTGGCACAAATCCATGTTATATATTTTTGGTACTTTAATAAATCTCTTTCCCAAATATCGGAAGGTTGATGCACCAATTTTTATTCCTATCAACATGCAAAATTTTCAAAGTGTATTTAGTTGTGGAGGAAAGCATACATGCTTGCACTTGTAAATGCCTCCTTTATATCCAAGACACTCCTCAGGATGGGGTTATTCCCTGAATTATCTTTGTATCTAAATATTTTTAAGCTTTAACTAACCAGTTTTGTGGGGCACATTACAAAAGCACCAATTAACTGTAATGTTCACTAAATTTTATGATGTACCTATTTAACTTATGTCCTTTAGTACATGCTTTAGTCATTTTATAATAGACTGCACCATATAAGTTGACATGCCTTTCAGTCCTAATGATTTTTTTTGTATAGTAAGGATATTAATAAAATTTCAACTTATAATTTCAAACTCCAAATATTAAAAGACTAAATGCAAAATTAAATACTTCAAAATTAGGAATCAAACAAAACTGAATAGTTCTCTGGCATGAAATACTTGATGATGTCTGGTCAAGAGAAAAAGTCAAATTAAGTGGTTGAAAGTGATGTTTTAGAAAAAGGGTAGTTCCTCCATATTTAGCTTCACCAAGAGACCACCACACATGATAATTTGAAAATGGTGGACTTGAAAGTGCACGCATCAATATCTATTTCCCATTTGTTCAACACACCAAAAAATATAAAAGTAAGCACGACTGTTAAGTTTAAAAGATTTTAACTATTGTTAGGACCAATACTATAAGAAATAGTTAATCTCCAAATGCAACACAACATTCAAGAAAGCAAAATTAGCATATATTAACTTGAAAATTTTTAATATAAATGATTGGTGAAATGCAAGTACAAAGAATTTCCTTAGTAGTTATGTTTAAAACTTAAGCACAATTCAAAGTGTGCCTACAAAGGCATAATTTCCATAAAATAAAAGACTAGAACATTGTGGCTATGAAAACATATTTTCAACTACCTTTTCACTACTTTCTAGTCGAGGTTCTATGTCAAGGGACACTTAGATGATCATGGACGACTGACAAACTATATGAATGGAAGACAAGATGTAGGAAATCTTTTCAAGACACATCACCACTTCGTTTAGGAAAATTGAAGCTCTCTAAATAGGCCTTGGCTATCTTTGTCCAAGACAAACATGCTCATTTT
>VDFB02333841.1:0-21324 GCA_007258455.2 Sequoia sempervirens | reverse complement strand
TAGAATTTTTTTAAACAACCTGAAAATCAGAGGCCTCACGAGTAGCCGCAACATCAAGTGTTTGCCTAATGCCCATTCTCATTGTGGTATCAACCTAGACATACATACATAGAAATTTAACGCTTATAATATTTACAAGTGTACATGCATGTATTTCATATATCTAGTGAATTCAAAATTCATAATTGTAACTATACTAATGTAAAATTTAAACAATTTACAATATGAATGTACCTGCCCTTGATCTATGATGCCCGATAGTGGAGGAGTGCTCGACAATCCCTCAGGATGAATCGATGTGGAAGTCAATTGACTCGCCTAAAGCAACATAAATATTTCAAACATATATGTGATTCAATTATAAATTTAAAACTCAAGTTAAATTTATGATTTCATATATAATTTTAAAAATTGAAATCAAAATACCCCATAAGGGTTGCCAAGTACGACTGGTGTCGATGTATGTACTCGTGGAACAGATGATTGCCCCATCGTTAGTGTCATCTGTACACCAAACAATTTGATTGTTAAAATGTATTGCAAAATTTTCTTTGATATATACATCCATCAAAATTCTTATAAAATGAACGTGCATAGATGCATATTTATACCTGTGTCACAGTGTCCTCAAGTTGATGGTCTGTTGTAAGAAACTCTACAAATGAACTGTTGCGACCAGATGAACCACCAGAATCTCCACATCCACCTGAACTAGGTGTGGCCTAATCAGGTCCATAGCATACTTGATGACAACTAGTACATATATGCGGGATAGGCCTCGACACTCCTGGAGTGGTACTTGGACCAGCTCCATAAAAAACTCCTCCATCATCATCGTCTCTATGCTCACCACCCGCTATCGCAAAAGCATGTTGATCAAGGTATCCTACGAGTGTACTAAGGGAACCTAATGTCGAGACTAAAGCTCGATGATGTACAGGTGCAGGAATGGGAGGACCAGGAGCAACAACAAGGGGTTGTGCATGCACAGGGCGTTGGGGATCAACCCTTGCCCCTAACCTCTATTGTGGCATGCTGCCACCAACACCCTGAAATGATTTAAAATCAAAATAATTGGGCTTTTTCCCCATAACAAACTGTACATACAATTTTCTCAAAAAATACAATGTGCACTCCCAATTAGCATGTGGGGGACTATCAAAAACCATATATCATCGATCCCAAAATTGTGCACTGATCGATGGATGTATGCACCACCTCATGGATATTCTATATTTGTTGGGTGGAATGGGTTATCGAGTAATAGGGTCAAGAAAGTAGGGGGCTAGGTGGGCTTTCGTTATTTTAAGGTCTAATATTTGTTTGTAAGAGAGACCGACAACATAAAATTATCTCATTTGTTCTTTGTCTCGTTGATGCCTATCTAGATCAGAATTGATCATCCTGATGGCATCCACAACGTTTTGGCGTTTCACATGTGGTGGAATCAATGCTTGACTCTGCATAGCATTGATTTTATTTTGTAAGGATGCAACCTGATCGTTTATACGTGCTTGCAAGTGAGCCTCGTCAGATGTGATAGGTGCTGGATGTGGCATTTTAGGTGCAGGGGGAGGTGGATGTGGCTGTGGCTGAGGTGGTGGATTGATGATATCATCAATGTTAAAATCATCTATGATATGAGATATAAATGCGCACCTGCATTAAATTCTACAAAATTAACATACAAACTTATAAAATTACAAGAAATAGTTAAATTTGACACTTTCACATGCAAATTTGTTTAAATAGGATGTGCATACATATATTAAGATCATATATTTAATTGAAATGCACATATATACATTGATTGAGCTTGAGCATGTGCATACAAAATTCAAAATTTAACATGTACATACATTTAAAATAAAAAATATGATGCATAATTTCCATGCATACATCATTAAACTAAAGTATGTACATACATACAAATTTTAAAATCTAAGAACTATATGCAAATTTTTAATAGATGTGTACATACTAAACAATAAACTTGAAACATTCACAAAAAGCTCATTTTATGTCTAACCCACAAACACACACACACACACACACATATATATATTACAATTTTCCAACATGAGAAATCATGATCTAGTGGATAGTCATAAAATATATGCTATTATATATTGTTCATTATAAGTTCATAAATTCCACCAAATTCATAAATTCATGTCACTAAAAATATCCATCTAGAACCAAAATCATAAATTCACGTCACTAAAAATATATCTCCAACCAAAATTTATAAATTCATCACACAAAATATCCATCATTCACCAAATTCATAAATTCATAACTATTTAAGATCATTGGCTTAATTTAGAAACTATTGTGGCTCTCTACTGCATCTCTTCATTTCTTTGTGTTTTCCTTTTCAGAATCAAAAGTTCTCTCCTATAGCCATTTTTGATGCTCATCTAAGATCCCATCCATAGCCCTGATAGCATCAACAAGGGTTTGCATCCTAGATGCAAACATCTTCACAGGTGGTGCGACACATTCTTCATTTTGAATAATGTTGATTTGATCTTGGATTGTTCTAACATTGGCATTGATTCATGCTTGTAAACGAGCACCATTGATTTCAGGTGGTGGAGGTGGGGGGTTACGAGGTGGAGTGGGTGGAGGTGGAGGTGAAGGTGGTGGAGATGGATGGCGTGGAGGTGGATTATGAATATTACTGAATCAATCCATGTGATCTTTAAGATATAAGTGAACCTGCATTAGATTTGTAATTTCAAAATGTAAGATACATGTTTAGGAAATACCTTTAAACCATTCAATATAAATGGCCTTTAATTGAATACAAATGATAAAATATGTAAGCCTCATTTATGTCTAAGGAATGTTACTTGAATGAAAATACAATTAACTATTAATATAGGACAATTTATGAATGCTATAGGGTTTACGATTTAGAGTTTAGGATTTAGGTTTTAGGGTAATATGATGGCTTAAGGGGATCTATGTAGTAAGGTCCTAGTACAAAATTACATGGCTTTTAAGTGAATGAAATTTGGTGAAGAACTTATTTGATCCCCTTAAGAAATGTCATATTAGGACCCCTTAAGAAATTGATTTACGATTTAGGGTGACAAGATGGCTTAAGGGGATCTATGCCTAGTGAGGTCCTAGGATAAAATGACATGGCTCAAGTGAATAAAATTTGGTGAAGTTGCCCAAGGCAACCAAATTTCATTAAGAGACTAAAAAAAAATGATGGCTTTAAGGTTTAGGGTTTAGAGTTTAGAGTTTAGGGTTTAGGGTAATAGGATAGCTTAAGGGGATCTATGTAGTAAGATCCCACGAAAAAATTACATGGCTTAAGGGAATGTGTAGACATCCAAATTTGGACACTTAATTTATCCAAATTTATCACTTTTCGTCTAAACATCCTCTTATCTGAGTTAATTAAGTAATATTACTATTATTTAATTAATATCTTTAATTCTGCTAAATCTCTAAGGTATTTAATTAATAATTAAATGCCTTACTCCTAATCCTCTTTTCATCAAATAAAATTAAATATTACATTTATTTAATCTCACATGTCACATCCTTTCATCTAATCCTAATTATTCTCCTAATCTCATCATTAGGATGTGCACATGCCTAATCCTTGATTTGTGTCACATCCTCCAACTTTTGCAAGTTGGCTTTTAATCCTAATTAGCCCCTAATTATTTTCTAATTACTGATTAGTTAAGCCTAATCATTCTCCAAGAAATTTTTAATTCTTTTTTATTCTTCCTATATTCCCCCTTTTCTATGTGAATTTTAATTCACATTCCATCCTTCCAGGCTTCTAGAACCTTGGACTTGTCAATCTCCACATGTGACCAACCTTGGACTTGTCACAATCTCCACATTTGACCAAGTCCCACCTTTTGGAGCCCACCTTTTATCCTCTAGACCATCCTATGAATGTGAATCTTTAATTCACATTTATATCTAACCACCTTTCATTTTCCCATGTAGATTTTTGAGGAATTCCAAAATTCCTCAAATGTCTCTTTCACTCCCACTTGGGGACAAGAAATCCCTTTTTGTGGAAATCTCCTCACTCCCCAAGGTGCATGTCCTTTTCCACCTCATGTACCTTCTTAACAACTCATCTCCACCTCATATCCTCTTGTCCACTTCACCCTCCACATGTCAAGATGTGAGGGCTTGTGGGTTCTCAACCCACTATAGCCCTTCATCTTGGCCTTGTTGGATCCATCTTGACCATTGAATTCTCTAGAGAATTCAAGATCATCTATAAATACCCCCTCCTCAAGGGCATTTTGGGGAGAACACATCTTTCATTTTTGAGCAACTACATGCTGCCCATTTGCCTTCTCAACACTTTTTGCACTCTCATAACTACATGCTGTCCATTTGAACCCTCAATCATTTACCATCATCTAGCTATCTTTTTAATCATTTGCATCTCCAATCTTGCATTTAGACACTCAATCCATCATCTAAGGAGCACACAATCAATTCCAAGCAAGGGCCAATCAAGGAGAAATCAACAGCAAGGAAGGTGAAATCGTTTGTGTTCTATTTGGTCAATTTTCCTTATTGTTTATCACTCTTTTGGCTAATCTTGAGGTGTCCTTGGTATTTTGTTATTCATGTCTCTTAGTTGTTTTGTACATTTAGAGCAGTAGAAATATCCTCAACCCGCATGTCCTCTTCAACCCGCATGTCCTCTCGAGGGGGCATCCTCAATCCCTACTCTTTCATCTTTACCCTCATCATCTTCCTTCCTAGTTACTTCTTTGAATGACTGGGGCATCTTTTCCAATCTAACCATCTTCTTCTAAGTTCTATATTTTAATATTCTTTGAAATGATGCTACTTCGTAACACCATCTCAAAGAGGGGCAAAATGTAGACATCCAAATTTGGACACTTAATTTATCCAAATTTATCACTTTTCGTCTAAACATCCTCTTATATGAGTTAATTAAGTAATATTACTATTATTTAATTAATATCTTCAATTCTGCCAAATCCCTAAGGTATTTAATTAATAATTAAATACCTTACCCTCCTTAACCTCTTTTCATCAAATAAATTAAATAAATATTACATTTATTTAATTCCTCACATGTCATTTTCATCTAATCTAATCCATTTCTAATCTCTTCATTAAGGATGTGCACATGCCTAATCCTTGATTAAGATGTGTCACATCCTCCAACTTTTGCAAGTTGGCTTTTAATCCTAATTAGCCCCTAATTATCCTCTAATTACTGATTAGTTAAGCCTAATCATTCTCCAAGGAATTTTTAATTCTTTTTTATTCTTCCTATATTCCCCTCTTTTATATGTGAATTTTTAATTCACATTCCATCCTTCCAAGACTTCTAGAACCTTGGACTTGTCACAATCTCCACATGTGACCAACCTTGGACTTGTCACAATCTCCACATGTGACCAAGTCCCACCTTTTTGGAGCCCACCTTTTATCCTCTAGACCATCCTATGAATGTGAATTTTTAATTCACATTTATATCCCCAACCACCTTTCATTTTCCCATGTAGATTTTTGAGGAATTCCAAAATTCTTCAAATGTCTTTCACTCCCACTTGGGGACAAGAAATCCCTTTTTGTGGAAATCTCCTCACTCCCCAAGGTGCATGTCCTTTTCCACCTCATGTACCTTCTTGACAACTCATCTCCACCTCATATCCTCTTGTCCACTTCACCCTCCACATGTCAAGATGTGAGGGCTTGTGGGTTCTCAACCCACTATAGCCCTTCATCTTGGCCTTGTTGGATCCATCTTGACCATTGAATTCTCTAGAGAATTCAAGATCATCTATAAATACCCCCTCCTCAAGGGCATTTTGGGGAGAACACATCTTTCATTTTTGAGCAACTACATGCTGCCCATTTGCCTTCTCAACACTTGGCATTTTGATAACTACATGCTGTCCATTTGAACTCTCAATCCTTTTGCCATCATTTAGCCATCTTTGTTCATCATCTTGCATATTGAATATTGCATATAGTCACTCAAACCATCATCTAAGGAGCACACAACCAATCCAAGCAAGGGACAATCAAGGAGGTATCAACAACAAGGGAGGTAAAAGTGTTTGTGTTTCATCTTATTTGCATTCCTTTTCGTTGTATCACTCCTTCGGCTAATCTTGAGGTGTCCTTGGTATTTTGTTATTCATGTCTCTTAGTTGTTTTGTACATTTAGAGCAGTAGAAATATCAAGGTATACAGAATGAAATTTGGTGGAGTTGCCTAAGGCAACCAAATTTCATTTTAAGGTCCTAGGACAAAATGAATGCTTTAGTGTTTAGGGTTTAGATTTTAGAGTTCAGGGTTTAGGGTTTACAAAACTTAGGGTGAAGTTTTGGTGCCCCTTGGAATATAATGAACTTGCAAGTTAGTGAAGAAAATTTTCTTGTGAAATAGTTGATTGAGATAGCTCTTGTTTCAACTGACCAACCTAGATCATGAAATATCATTCATATTATAATCTTGCACCATCTTATTATTGTTAAATTTGGTTGCCTTGGGAAACTTCACCAAATTTTGAGAACTTCTTTGATCCCCTTAAGAAATGTCATATTGGGACCCCTTAAGAAATCGATTTACGATTTAGGGTGATAGGATGGCTTAAGGGGATCTAGATGTCTAGTGAGGTCCAAATTTAGTCATAGTGTGACCTCATGTTAAAAATGAATCAATCTATACATATCACAAAAATAATATACATGTATCAAAACAAGTAAAAATTTCCTCCTATATTAGGGGATATCAAAATAAATATAAAATATTTTAATAATTATACTTGTAATCACTTATTAATAAATGATATCATACATAATTTTAATCACATAATAGAGGAATAAATATACATATGTAGAAGATACAAAAATAAAAAGAGGCTACTCACATGGATCTTGATCCTTCTAGGAAGTACCTAGATTGGTGTATTTCATGTAGGACTCTATGTAGGTGTTGTGACCTTCACAGGTCTCTCCTTGTATATTTTCAACAATACCACTCACTCCCTCTATAGAATTATTTCCTTTTTTATTAGAGTTCTTTTAATCTTTGAAATTGACCTCTTATTTATAGGAGCATAATATGAATCCTCCTCCTCTCTCTATTGTAATAATAGCCTAGTTCCTCCAACCTATCATCATGTACCTCCTCCCTTTCCCATGTAATAGGTACCTTAGGTGTTAAATGGTTCCATCTTGGTCTCCTTATTGATGCATTTCTATCCTTCCACATAAATCTATATAGTATCAAAATATAGGTAATTTTATGGTTATCATCTCCCTTAATTGCTAAAGAACCCATTATGCTTGAGGATGGGTGGATTATTATCTAGGATCACATCTTAAAAATCCTATAGAGGTCATGGTATGTGTTTCTTAATACATATATTCCCATACAAACCTCTTTCCATGTATTATCAACTCTCCTATATAATAGACACCTTACTATTTAAATTTCATATGATATATACCCAAGTGTTTCCAATTGGAATTGCTATAATTATACTTTTATGGTATTCTAGATATTCATAATAGTTTTCAAAAATCTACCAAATAGACCCATTCTTGACATTGAACCTACATAATTTTAGGTATCTCCAATGAAAGAAGTTACCCATATCACTCTCACTCATGCTCTCCTATCTTGTGGATATAATAGAATAAAGTTTTCTTCCAATGATTTAGATCCCTATTGAACATGTCTAAGTGTCATAGAGAGTGATCATCCACTCTTCATAAACTTGTAGAAACCAAAAGGTTTTATATTATGTGTTCAAATAAGTGAAAACATTACAAAAAGCTCTACTGGATGGTGACAATAGAGGGTTTTTTAAGGAAACCAAATTCCATTTTAAGGTCCTAAGACAAAATTCAAATACTTTAGTGTTGAGGGTTTAGATTTTACAGTTCAAGGTTTAGGGTTTAGCAAACTTAGGGTGAAGTTTGGGTGGCCCTTGGAATAATTTGGACTTGCAAGTTAGTGCCAATTGGAAATCGATTGTACGTGCTTGGATTTATGAATTTGCTAACTAAATTTGCAAACAAACATTGATAAAATTTATGAATTGTAACTATTCTTTAACATATTGTTTTCTAATCTAATTATAATGTAACAATGAAACTAAAGTTTAACATATCATTTTCTCCATACAATGCAAATGAAATTTAAAACATTTAAGCAATGCAAATGGATTTTCTTGAGCTCAAAATTACCTAGTTTTCAAAATTAAAATGATTTGTTCGATTTCAATTTAGGGTTTTAGCAAATTTTTTTGTTCCAATTCAATTTAGGGTTTCAATTTCTAAGCAATTAGGGTTTTTAATGCATTTTTTTGTTTCATTTCAAACTAGGGTTTTCAAATTCATTTTTTTTCATTTGATTTGAATTCTTAGGGTTTCAAAAAGCTTGATTAGGGTTTCTAAATGCAATTTTTTATTTCATTTCAATTTCTAGGGTTTTGAAATGCATTTTTTGTTTCATTTCAATTAGGGTTTTCAAATTCAATTTTTTTGGTTTGATTGAACAATTTAGGTTTCAAAAGCTAAATTTTGTTTCTAAAACACAATTCAAGGTTCATTTTTTCATTTCTATTAAGAAATCTTCAGGTTTCATTGCATTTTTTGATCTATTTCTACAATTACTCATTTCTACTATAACAGGAAATAAAATGCAAAAAAAATGGGGGTGAGTGGGTACCTGGAGCTGTTTGTGGAGGTTGTTGTCACCTGAACTCGGGATCCCATCTGCTGCAAAATGTAATTTGTTCGTTTTAAAAAAAATAGATACCATTATAAAACGGGATCCCAATTTTTACAAAACGGGATCCCGATTTTTATAAATCGGGATCCTGTTTCGTACTAATCGGGATCTCGTTCCTTGTCTATCGGTTCGGGACCCTTCAACAAATGGGATCTCGATTTTTAAAAAGTGGGATGCCATTTTGCATTTAGTAAAAATTGGGACCCCGTTTTGCATTTAGGCTCGGGATCTCGAAGAAAAATCGGGATCCTGTTTATAAAAATTGGGATCCCATTTTTGCAAAGCCGATTTCATTTTTTTGGCTACGACAAAACTTCCACATTTCGTGGAATCAACTTTGTGCACTTAACCTACGTATTCTTCCAACTTCTATCGACCCGTACACTTACTGAACATCTCGAAACTCATTTCTATCAACTCCACTACATTTCTGGCTACCAAATTGACTAATCGAGACTATTTCCAATTTTTTTGAAAATTTTCAAAAGTTTGTCAATTTTCCCGAGAGGGCATATTTCACCTATTTTACATTGGGGCATGATTGGGGCATGTTTTTGATCAATTTTCTTTGACACAACGCCAAAATGACATTGTATCAAAGAGGGGAAAAATGTAGACACTGAAATTTGGTCTAAGCCTGCGACTTCAATTTCTTCATAATTTGTATTGTCATGGTCATGATTAAATAATCACTTTCTAAAGTTCTTTCTCTTCTATTAATTAAATAACTTTTAATTATTTGATTAATTCATTTTACTATTTATTCTTCTATTAATTAAATAAACTTAATTATTTAATTAATTCACATTATCTTTATTCTATCCTAATTAATTAAATAAACTTTCTTTATTTAATTACATCACTAATTAAATTTAGCCTCTTTCTTAAATTAAATAAATTCTTATTTAATTTATCTTTATCATATTTTCAACTATAATTAAATAAATACTTTAATTATTTAATTATTCATTTAACCTTTTCTTCATTCAATTAAATAAATCTTATTTATTTAATTTAATCCTTAAATGTCAAATGTTGAATTAAATAATCATTTAATTCATAAAAGTCTATTTTGAACATATTCCTCTATATTTAGATAATTGTTTAAGTTATCTAACTATTCATTTCCACTTCACTCGAGATCTATTTAAATCAGATAGTTATCTCCTGATTTAATGACTGATTGTCTTTCACGAATAAACTCTCTGTCATAACCAGTCAGTTATCTAGCTTTAACTCTTATGCATGCACACATTTATTAATTAAATATCTTATTTAATTAATTAATTTATGCATTTTGAACATATCATTTTCTTTATTCTATCTTTATCCTTTTCATGCAAACATTATTCTTCTAATTTTTGAATACTTTCAACTAGAGATTAAATCATTATTTAATCTTGATCTATATTCTTAGGTTTTATCACTCACGTCAGTACTAATAGTTATCTCAATGCATGTCAAATATTTTAATTTGAATCATTCGTCTATCTTTCAATCTTGGCCTTTCATTCGTATGATCGATTTTCTATAAATTGACCTGAATCTCATCATTTCAACTCCTCCCGAAATTGTATGACCTTTGGAGCACTTCTTAATCTTTGATATTTTGCTATAATCACATACATCAAGGCTATACTTGCACACATACTGAAAATATAAGGGCAAGAATACCATCACGGCGAAATGGAGAAGGACAATCGAGGTCATTCATGGAAGGATGTAGATACTAGGTGAGATCGCTCTTTGTTTATGTTTATGATTTCTTTATGCTTTGTTTTTTAGCTTTAGATTACATTAGATTTTTATTGCATGTAAGTTATTTTAATCTTTCATTTTTTCATGATGTGACAACCATAGATGGGGGCCGACATCTAGACTGCCAAGGTAACCCATGTCAGGACCATGCGATGACACTCCTCCCTTTAGCAACCATGTATGCTTGTTTGTTCTTCCCTTGTTGTTCATGTACCTCTGGAAGTGGTTATCCTTTATGATTGTTGTTGCATTTGTTTGTGGAGTCTTGTTAGCCTTTTTTGCTTGACTGTTTTATGTTGTGGGTTCTTCTTATCATCTCCTAACATAGGGGGTGGGCCTTAGGTCCATATGGTTGGGTGGAACATTCTATGCACTCCATTGGGTTCCCAGTCAGAGTTGTAACATCAAAGGACTCAAGTGTCTCAGGTGTTAATCGAGTAGAATATCTAGGTCTTCTTTTCTCTCATGAAAAGTAATTTCTCAGTCATTTGTAAGTGTTCTAAGAATTGGAAGAAGTTGCTAAGGGGTAAGATAGTAGGCGGTCTATTCCAGAAAGAAGATCTATATGCCTGTGCATGTAAATATTGTTGGACTGATCACCAACATCTCACTTACATGGACTAACCACTTCCTGTGGATCTGTTTATCTCTAGCATTTGTATCGAGTGTTAATAGGTCGATCTTTTGATGCAATGATAAACATGTTCCAAAAAATGTTCGCAGATCCATGGTCATGGGTTCAAATCCCCTCGGGTGATGCTGAGGGAGGTATTGTTGGACTAATCACCAACACTCCCTTCGGATTTGGGACATGGACTAACTGCCTCCCGCATATTTGTTTATCTTTGGAGTTTGTATTGGGTGTTAATAGGTCAATCTTTTGGTGTAACGATAAACGTGTTCCAAAAAATATTTTATGGAAAATGATGTAATGCTCTGATTTGAATTATATGAATATATTCCAGTCTATATAATTATCTCCAACCTACAATGAAAATATTTCTTTGAATAAAATAACCAAGGGTTATGACATTCTTCAATACTCATTGTCATGTCCTTATAATTTAAGCCTACCTAATTGACCTAGGAAAGTGTTTTTAAACACCAACATTTAATAATATATAATAATAAATAAATAGATGTTTTAAATAAATAGATAAATTTAAAATTTTGAATCAAGGCACCTACTTTTGGAAATAAATAAATTTTTATTTTTATTTTTGGCACCTCCTCTTGGGACCACATGCCTCATTTGGAGGTCTATTAATAAAAAATTAGGCACTAAAGGAAGGCAGCTAGAAAAATTTATGGGAGACCTTGGGGTCACTTCCTAAGTGGTCAACTGAGACAAAAACCCCAATTGTCTTCATAGGTTGGGATGAAACCCTAACCTAATCTGATCAACTTTCCTATTCAAATTGCATTTCTTCCCCTAGTAATGACAACATAAATAGGTCTAATCTATAGGTGGCAACCAAGTATTGGAGGAAAACATCTATATTATTTGAGGTTGCAGGTTAATCATTGCAACTCTGAGCTTTACCAGTCACTAGGAGATCATAACTCTCGATCAACTTTCTGAAGCATTCCCCTAGGGTGGGTGGGTGGAAGAGGGGCTAGGTGAGTGGGAATTATAGGGTTCCCCATTCGAGTCTTCTCTGATCATCAAATTAACACTTGTGGACACCGATTTTGGGTATCCAAGGTTCTCTTGCACTTCTAGGGTTTTTCACCTAAAAGGAGAGAAATGGACCCAAAATGCTAATGTCTACACTCAAAATCAATGCAAGGATGGATGAAATATGATTAAATGTGATGTTTAAATGCAATAAACTAAAAAATAAATCATTATTTAATGCTAAACCTAAGATATGCAACTTGTTTGAAAAGATGGTGATGTATGCAAAAACTCCTAAGAATGCAAGTGAATGATAAGAGAATTAAATAAGACTAGAAAGGTGCACCTGAAATCTGAAGTCTGATGTAAAGAGGCTTTGGAATCCTATAGAATTGACTGGAAATGCTGACTGGGACACTTGTGCCAAGCTGGGTGACTTAGTCCAGTTTCAGGGAAAATCTGTTGGAATAGGAATCTACCAAATGAGTATCCAAAAATGTAGAAACCATTTTTTAGGCTTGGAAGTGGGACTAATTCACCATAGATGGTGACTTAGTCCACATGGGAATCTTAGGAAATTTGGGGCAAGATTATGTAGCGTTCGGTCGGTACTTCCTTTTTTGACAAGTGTTCGGTCTAGGTTTTATGGAAAACAAGCTTAAATAGGTCTACAAGCATCAATTAGGGCGTTGTTGACTTTGATGACTTTGATGAATTGAAAACACCTTTTTTTAATGCCTTGCTCTTTGAAAAATCTACATATAAGACCTGCAAACACACATGCAAAGAGGGGAAAAAGGGTTAAGGGTTAGAGTATAGGGGTTTTCCTTGGTCAAACCCCAATTTGGTAATCAAACCATAGATAATAAAATGAAATAGAAAGAGAATGATGAATAAAAAACATGGAATGTCACAAACTCACTAAACCCTTGATGTATAAATCTAAGGATATGCAATGAAGTGCTCCAATGAATGACTTGATTATGCTTAGAAATGCTTGGAATGCTTGGAAATTGCTTGAATGATGAAATAGAAATTAGAAGATTGTAGGAGATGAAAAATGAGGGGAAAACCCTTTATTTATACTTGATTTTACTAAATTTCCTAAAAATAACACATTACAAGCTGACCTTAAGGATAGGAGAATAAAATCCCGCCAAAAAATTGAAATTATTTTGATTTTTGTGCCCAGTGGGACTAAGTCACCCCAGGGGGCGACTTAGTCCCACCAGGGAAATTTTACTGGGTGTCGGGAATTAAAGTGCATTAAATAAGGTTTAACGAGAATATTCTAAAAAATACACTTAAGTAGGGCCAAAAAGTGCATTAAGGGGTTATTAAACATAAGAAAGGGTTGAATTAGTGATGACAGGTCTAGAAAAGCATGAGAGTTTGTTACAACTCTTTACAACACTTTGAAATAATACTTGGTAAGTGATAAAAAGGAATTATTTAAGTGAATTATAATGAAAGGGTCCTAGAAAAGTGTGAAAGTGGGTTACAACACTTCATAACACTTTTACAAGACATTCTAGAATTCTTAATGATTCTCAAGGGTCCAAGACCTAATGTGAATGTGTTGACCACATTACAACATTAAATCTAGGAAAAATCAAGCCAAAGTCCATAAGAAAGACTCAAGTGAGTATAAAAATGTCCAACTATACATTTTTTGGTGACACATTAAGCCCCCACTTTAGTGAGAGTATGAACTTGCTTCAAACTCACACTAAAGTAGCCCAACATGCACATCAAGAGTGATCCAAATGCACTAATGCTGATAAGATGAGACAACAATAATCAAGCCCCTAGGATCAAGATCCCATGGCAAACCAAACATAAGCACAAAGGAACACACATGAAAATGATGAAAAAGAATGAAAGAGAGAAGTCTAAAGGAAAGAAAGTTGGTTCAAGCTTTGATCGTTTTCCCATCTTGTTGTGGATAAGATCTAGGCTGTTTTTCCAAAAAAAAGAAATGTGTACTCACTCTGGGGTGACAGAACTCATGGTTGTCCTCTAGGTGAGAAGGCCCAAAAGGTGAAAAACATACACTCACGACTGGTATGCACTCTCACACTTGCAGGTGGCTATGGGGAAAAGTCATGCCTCAGAATGGACTTCCCGCTCAACCATATCAAAGTTATACCTCCTGATAACTTTAATAAGGTGCCACAAAAGAAAATGTCATTTCGTGCTTCATGAGACAAGCAAAGCTTCGTATGCTTAGAACTTGTGAACAAATGCAATGGCACCATAGGCATGCAAGCTATGTTATGCAAGGTGGCCATATAAATGCAAAATGTAACATGTAAAAGATGTTCAAAGGAGTCTTCCTTAGTTCATGCGAGGTCTTTAACTTAGGGAACATTGTGTCTAATGTCTCCAATAGAGGACCAATCAAAGAATAGAAAATTCACAACTTAGGGGATGCAGTACGTCGCATCAAGCCACCAAAAGGAATGCAATATGCTAAGATAGATCACACTCGTGAAGGACATCACACCCAATGTCATCCACAAAGTGACAAACACATCATATAAATTAATAAGGCTACATTAAGAACCAAGAAAAAGGGAAAAAAAATGCAAATGAATAATGCCAATGTATGCCCCCACTTTAAAGGAATTGCTACACACCATTCTATGATAAATTACTTTAAAGTAGCAAATGAAAAAGGCAAACAAGAAGAAATAAGACATGAGAGCCAACTTGGAAATCCCCTATGCCAAGTCATATGTTTCTGAGTAAGGCTACATCATGTGAGAGAAAAAGGAAAAGAGAAAAGGAAGGGGTTTCCCCCAGAATGAAAACACCAAACATATAAGGGAGCTATGGATTTGGGGTCAATATGTTCTTTGTTGCAATGTTTTGTAAAGAGCTCAAAATTGTCATCATTCCCCAAATACATAGAACTGGAGGAATGACACAAAGAGAGTGAAAAAAAAGAAAAAGAAAGATCCATTTGGGTCAACATGGAAGAGGCATAGGATGTCTCAAAACTTTGCATCGTCCCCAAAAGGAAAATCCAAGCAAAGAGAAAAGGAAAAGAGGAAAAGGATTGGAAAAGGAAAAGGAAAAGGAAAAGGGTCGGCTCTCGAACAAATTATCTGCAGATCTTTCGTCATCTCCTCCGCTTCTAAAGAAAAAAAGAAAAGGAAAAAAGAAACAAAGCGATGTACGACATATAGAAGAATGAAGGTACAAATAGAGGAATGTCACAAAGAGAGAAGAACATCAAACATCATGTTACAGGGGAACACGATACACACATACACACAAAATAAAAAGAAAAAGAAAAAGAAAGTGCAAAAGACTAGTAAGGAAAATGCAAGTCAACCGTCAAGAAAGTCATCCGCCTTCGAATCTCAATTGGTTTAAGCGGAAGGTGAATAAAGTAGCTAAGGGAAAATGAAAAATGCATTACTAGGACAAGGCTAACAACTTATTGCCCCCACTGAGTGTAAGACAAGAATGAGCAGAGATAGGTGATGGGAAAGGTCATTCAATAGCGAGAATGGAAGATTCCACAACTATTGCATGTGAAGGAGTTTGGTAGAGGTTTATGGATTTATCCAATAAATTCAACAAGTGGAGGAACATTATACATATCCAATATGTGTTGTAAGGTTTTAAAATCATTAGTTCTATGTCCAAGAACACAATGATATGCATAATACTTCATGTTGTCTTTAGGAAATTTGAATCTAGTATGAGGGGGTAATTTAATGAGATCATGACGAAGAAGCATTTGCAATGCTTTTGAATTATCAGATTTAGGACAAGGAAATTGAAAAGGTTTACCCATAGGTGGAATGGAATGAGGGGAGGTAGGAGCAAAAAGGATTCCTTCATCCTTAAGGAGCACCAGTTCTTCTTTAGGAAGAAGGACATTCAGATCGGGAGGGGAATCGAAGATCACCGTGCCATCATCACAAAGTCTCCAATATTCTAAAGGAGGCTTGCTGTCATGAGGAGGATCTTGATATCCTAACCCTGTTGTGTTTTCATCTTTTGGATTTTTTTATAATAGTTGATGAATGTTATGCTCAGTTGTTGTGTCACATCCTTGTTTTCTTAAGATGGTAAAACCTTTGCCATAAGTTTCTTCAAGGTTTATTGGAGTACTAGTGACTTTGTGATCATAAAATGGTTGAGAAGTTGCTTGTTTAGAGGAACTAGGTCCACCTATTGGAGGGAACTTAGGTCCTTCATTTATTTCAGGATGTAGGTAACCAAACATATCAAGAGGTGAGACTGTAGGAAGGTCTTGTTGTTTCATGGATGGATAAAAGGATGCGCATTAGCTTCAAGGTTGTCAAGGCATTCATTTAAGAACTTATTCATGCTATCATCATCATCTCCAATGATTTCAACAACACGAGGAGGATATTCATGAGGAGTTGAAGGAGCATGAGGAAGCTCAAGGTCATTAGGATCAGTTCCAAAGGCACAATTTGACATGTCCACTAAAGATTTTAATGACATCCAAAACTTATTAAAGAAAAAAGCCATGATGAAAGAAAACTAAATACAAGAAAAATAGTAAATCAGGAAATTATAACATAATGCAATAACATAAAGTTGAAATGTAGAAAATGCCCAAAAAGTGCTAGAAATGATAGTGCAAAATGTGCAAAAGGACTAAGTCACCCAGTGATGATTTTTTGTGACTTTTCAAAAAAATTAAATGCAATTTGATGTTTTTTAGATTTGAAAATGAAACTATAGTATGAAAATGCAGAATTTGTTGTTTTTCAATGAAATATAACACAAAAATGCAAGCTATATGAGCTTTTCACTAATGCAATTTTTAAAACCCTAGTATGCAATTTAAACAATGCAACACCTAATGCAATGCTAATGAAAGTTAAACTTAGGATGCACATGCGGTTGAAATCAGAAGTAAAATGTTCAAAAGTTGGGTTCACCAAAATATGGACACCGATTTTGGGTATCCAAGGTTCTCTTGCACTTCTAGGATTTTTCACCTAAAAGGAGAGAAATGGACCCAAAATGATAATGTCTACACTCAAAATCAATGCAAGGATGGATGTAATATGCTTAAATGTGATGTCTAAATGCAATAAATTGAAAAATAAATGACTATTTAATGCTAAACCTAAGATATGCAACTAGTTTGAAAACACAGTGATGTATGCAAAAACACCTAAGAATGCAAGTAAATGATAAGATAATTAAACAAGATTGGAGAGGTGCACCTGGAATCTAAAGTCTAATGTAGAGAGGCTCTGGAATCCTACAAAATTGAATAGAAATGCTAACTGGGACACTTGTGCCAAGCTGGGCGACTTAGTCCAGTTTCGGGGAAAATTTGTTGGAATAGGAATTTGCCAAATGGGTATCCAAAAATGCAGAAACCACTTTTTAAACCTAGAAATGGGACTAATTTTCCACAGATGGTGACTTAGTCCACCTGGGATTCTCAAGAAATTTAGGGTAGGATTTTGTAGCTTTTGGTATGTACTTCCTTTTTTAACAGGTGTCCTGTCCAGGTTCTGCGAAAAACGGGTTGAAATAGGTCTCCAAGCTTCAATTAGGGATTTTTTTACTTTGATGAATTTGATGGATTGAAAAAACCTTTTTTAACACCTTTCTCTTTGAAAATTTTGTATATAGGACCTACAAACACACATGCAAAGAGGGTAAAAAGGGTTAAGGGTTAGAGTATAGGGGTTTGCCTTGGTCAAACCCCAATTTGGTAATCAAACCCTAGATAATAAAATTAAATAGAAAGAGAATGATGAATAAAAAATATGCAATGTCATAAACTCACCAAATCCTTGATGTATAAATATGAAGATATGTAATGAAGTGCTCCAATGAATGACTTTATTATGCTTAGAAATGCTTGGCATGCTTGGAAATTGCTTAAGTGATGAAATGGAAATTAGAAGATTGTAGGAGATGAAAAATAAGGGGAAAACCCTTTATTTATACTTGATTTTACTAAATTTCCTAAAAATAACACATCACAGGCCGACCTCAAGGATAGGAGAATAAAATCCCGCCAAAAAATTGAAATTATTTTGATTTTTGTGCCTAGTGGGACTAAGTCACCCCAGGTGGTGACTTAGTCCCACCAAGACAATTTTAAAATGTGTCGGGAATTAAAGTGCATTAAATAAGGTTTGACATGAATATTCTAATAAATACACTTAAGTAGGGCCAGAAAGTGCATTAAGGGGTCATTTAAACATAAGAAAGGGTTGAATTATTGATGACAAGTCTAGAAAAGCATGAGAGTTTGTTACAACTCTTTACAAAACTTTGAAATAAGACTTGGTAAGTGATAAAAATGAGTTATTTAAGTGAATTATAATGAAAGGGTCTTAGAAAAGTGTGAAAGTGGGTTACAACACTTCACAACACTTTTACAAGACATCCTAGAATTCGTAATGATTCTCAAAGGTCCAAGATCTAATGTGAATGTGTTGACCACATTACAACATTAAATCTAGGAAAAATCAAGCCAAAGTCCATAAGAAAGACTCAAGTAAGTGTAAAAATTTCCAACTATACATTTTTTGGTGACACAACACTATAGATATGGGGAGAAGAAAGAAATATAGATATGGAGAGAAGAGATAGATAGATATGGAAAGAGATAGTAGTTGCGATCAAAACATTTCATAGAAGGAATGGATGAATGGAATAGTATTTGATCTATCCATTGCACATTTCCTCTTATGGAGGATAAATTACCATATTCCAATTATATATCATCGGGTGGGTGGGAACTATTATAGGCCTACTCCTACTCTATAGATAAATGGGGTATATAGTCGGGTTGGGAGGAAGGCCTACTAGATCTATAGAGAAATGGCCCTCAGGACCAACCTATTCACCTTAGGTCAGTCCCAAAGTAGGGCCGATCAGTGGGGTTTTCCCATAGAATGAACAAGGTTGGGAGGCAGGGACCCATACCAGTTTCAATGAGAGTTCAAGAAAGGAAGGGAAGATAAGGTCCAGCCAAAATAGTTCATCCTTCCCCTATAGAGGAATCCATCCTTCACCCACGGTTAAGACCAATAGAGTTCAACTTCCTTTCTTTGTAGAAGAAAAGCATGCTTTCATTTTCAAATTCCCATAGGGAGGTGCTAGATGAATTCTTTGGAAACCCTAGCGACCATACTTGCTACACATCCCAGATCTAAAGACCTGCTGATATAGGAGAAGAGTTTCCAATATTTTATAGTTTGAATGCCTCCAATAGCAGGGTGAAGGCATTGTAGACCAATCCACTTTATAATCTCTAGAGAGAAGGATGATTCTCCCTGAGGGTTTCATGCCTCAGTCCATTGGGAAAATTGGAAGGAAGACATCAGTAAATAGGACTCTAGGTGTAGGACTCCATCAAACTCTAGTATTGAATTTGAACACTAATTAGCTACAATTTTCCTGAGTGCAGTTCTAATATCTAAAAATTAAGGTGTAATTTTAGATTTGTGTAAGGAGAAATCAATTGGATTGTAACCTTCCTATTTAGGGCTATTCTTATGAATTTTTTTTTGGCATAACTAGTCAAGTCTAATTCTTCAAGTAAATTATGTATTTCTATTGGTGCTCTATCATTGAAAACCCTAGCTTGACTAATCACTAAACTAATGATTAATTTTTTTTATTATTGTTCAATTATACCTACTTCAATCTTGTTATTATGAAACTTATCAATTATTTGCATCATTTCTGAGAATATTATTATAGATTAAGATCCATTTTCAAATTTTTCATTATCTGCTGACTGCACTAGGGTAAATTTTTTTCCTTGGCGATCTCCACCTTTCAAACCCTAGGCCATTACAATGGTATCAAAGCCTTTGTTCCTTCCTTCTTATGTGTGTAATGAAAATTCACGAGCTTGAGTAATAATAATTAAGATATGAGCAAAGGGAGAAGAAGTAGGAGGTAGCCATGGGTGATAGAGATGAAGACCATTCTCAAGAATTTATCAAAGAAAGAAAAGAGTTCCAGACCAATATGGGGGACACTATGATGGAGATGGTCCAACTTCTTAGAGGCCTAAATAAACAACTAAGTTTTGGTAAGCCTAGTCAGAATGGGATCGAAGGAAGCAACTTGAGGGGTGATAGGGTTTCAACCAACCCAACCTCAAGAGATTTTAGAGCTAGATTCCTAAAAAGGAAGGAGGAACACCCAAGGAAGAAGAACATCACATTCAAGGAGATGAAATGACAATACTTCATGATGAATACCATACATTAAGTGCTTCCATATGATGAGACATGTATTTCATGGAGTTCTATGAGATAAAAACAAGGAATGTACATGGGAGAAGGTATGAGGAGCAACCTCGAAAGGACATACAACATTATTTAGGGAAACTACTATCCCTACTCTTGATGGATCAAGGAATTATTCGACCGACAAGGGCATGGTTGCAGAAATTGGATACATATTTCTCTTATCTAATGTTTGAAGATGAGGCCATTGAGTTTGCTACCTTGCATCTAGAGGGAGTGGCCCACAAATGGTGGTATCATGGAATGGTGACCCAAGGACATGATTCCATCATGACTTTAGAATAATTCAGCCAAGGGAAGGATCCAAAGGTTCATTTTAGAGAGCTAGCACAACTAAAGAAAGAGGGCATAGTGGAATGCTATGTAACTAAATTCTAAAAGCTGGTTCTAGATGTGATAGACAGGAGGCTCATAGCCCTCTTTGTAGATGGCCTATCCAAACCCCTTAAAGGATTGGTAAAGGGCATTTGATATGAATTCTTTGCAAGATTCCATTAGGAGAGCTCTAAATTTGGAAGATGCAATGGTTAAGGAAAAATTTTACTCCAGAAAGGCACTCCCATTTCTTCAAAAGATATCTCCTCAAAAGAGAATTCCTCCACCAAATGCTTCACACCAAAAACCAAACCAAAGTGAGGTGTCCAAGAATGAAATTTATAGGAAAAATTTATGTTTCACATGTAGAGAGTCATGGAACTAGGTCACAAGTGTTTATGGAAGGGGAAAATACACTATATAGAGGTAGTTTTTGATGAGGAGTCTGAGGTAGAAGATGTGGATCCAGAGATTGGGGTGGATGAGGTGGAGCATGAGGAGCAAGGAGGAGAGCATCCAGGGGGTACACTTGTAGCCCTTACAAGAGTACCTTCACTCTTTTCACAT
>VDFB02333840.1:0-96306 GCA_007258455.2 Sequoia sempervirens | reverse complement strand
GAATTGGAAAAGGCTCTAACATTGTCATTGGAAGTTTACAATGACTGGTGTCTGTTATTAAAATAATATTCAGAAAGGTGATTAGGATCTCTTAATTTGTATTCATTGTTGAGTACTAAATGCAGTATTTTAAGGGTATTCCGATTCATCCAAAATGCCTTATCCATTGTACTTGTCTTCTCTTTGATTTTTGTAAACCACTGCAACACATTCCTTTCAGAATCCTCAAGGAGTATTTGACATAAAAACTTTTGTGTGAAGCTCATTTCGTTATTACCCTATTGTCAACTATCAACAAAGTTGTCTTCTATATGTTGTTTCTTATAATCTCATGTATTTTATTTTTTGTTTATGTTATTATAAGAACTTTTTTCTTTTGCAGTTTTCTTTAGCTGATTATTTTCTATATGGTAACTTTTGTCTTTAGCCATAATATTATTTTTTTGTAAGTGGATACTCGAATTTGGATTGTTCCTTACGTAATGGTTCATATATTTCATCTTTTTTGCTAGCTATTGCTTGTTGAAGCAGCCTGATTTTGATGGAGAGGCTTGTTGGACTTACGAGACATGCAAGTTGAAGCAAGAAACCATCACACCAGGGATAATTGTCTCATCATTTTTTTCTAAAATTGAACAATCAGAAGAAAAATCAAGCAAGTGTCAAAGGGAATGCCAAGATTCTCATCCAGCTATCAAGAAGCAAGCACTTGAAGGCTCTGATGGTACTATTTCTCCTAACAAAAAGCAAGAACTTGACAGTTTTGATGGTGCCAAGTCTCTTCCAACTAGCAAAAAGCAGGCACTTGAGAGTTCTAATGGAATTGATTACACAAGAAGAAAACACTTGGGAGTTATAGTGGTATTACATCTCTTCCAATTAACAAGAAACAAAATATCGAGAGTTGTAATGGTATTGATTCTTCGTCAAATAACATTAAGCAAGCACTTGATAGTTCTAATGATGCTAATTCTCTTCCAACTAGCAAGAAGCAAGCATTTAGGGGTTCTACTAGTACTGATTTTCCTCCAGCTAGCAAGATGCAAACACTTAGGAGTTATGATGATACTGATGCTCTTCCAGTTAACAAGAAGCAAGAATTTGAGAGCTCTAACAGTACTGATTTTCCACAAAGCAGGAAAAAGAAAGTACTTAAGATTTCTAATGGCACTGATTTTTCACTAGGCAGAAAAAACAAGTAATTGAGAGTTCTGATGCTACTTGTTCTCTTCCAAGTGGTAGGAAGCAAGAACTTGATATTTCTAAGAGCACCAAATTCTCTTCCAGTCAGTAAGAAGCAAGAACTTCAAAGTTCTAAATGTATGGATTCTCCTCTGGCTAGCAAGAAGCAATCACCTAAGTGTTTCAATCATACTGATTCTCTTCTTATCAGCAAGAAGGAAGTGGTTAAGAGTACTTTTAGTATTGACTCTCCTCCAGCTAGTGAGAAGAAAATACCTGAGAGTTCAAATGGTACCAGTTCTCTTCCAGGTAGCAAAAAGCAAGCACTTGGGAGTGTTAATTGTACTGATTCTCTTCCAGTTAGAAAGAAGCGAGTACTTGAGAGTTCTGAAGGTACCGATTCTCTTCTTGCTAGCAAGAAACATGCACCTAGGAGTTCTAATGGTGCTGACTCTCTTCCAGCTAGGAAGAAGCAAGCAACTGAGAGTTCTAAAGATACTGATTTTCCGAAAGAGAGCTCTAAGAATAGATCAAGTTCTAGACCATTACATTTCTCAAAGGCACAGATGATTCCAGCTCTTGTGTCATTTGGATCAAAGAGTGCTATGGTAGACAAATCATTGGATTCTTCCCACCCAAATTCTTTGGATTCAGCAAAAAAATCCCTAAGAAGTAGCAAGGAGATTGGTAGAGGAAGCGAGCAGTCATCATTACACAGGAAATCATCTAAATCAAAAGTTACAATGGAATGTAAAATGGAACTTAAGAAATTAGTGCCAACTGGTAGCATGAAACGATTGGAATCAATCAAAGATGGCCCAAAATTGGAAAATAAGGTATTTGAGAAGCACAAATTATCAAAAGTGCCAGAATCTTTATTGTCTATGGAAGTGGATACAGAGAGTAGCAGGGGCTTATTAGCAAAGGGAAATTCTTTAGGTTTGTCAAGTACTAGCTCTTTTAAACTGGATAAAAATGAATACAAAGAATATATATCATGAGATGATGGTAAGTTAGTTAATGATCCTCTACTTTTGACAGTACAAAGTAATTTAGGCACTCTAAAGAGACTTACAATAAAGCCCTCGCTTATTTATCTTCCTGATATGTTGTTACTTCTTTTAATGAAATTAATACAGAAGAGAATAAAATGAAATCACCGAATGGAACTAAAGGCATACTATTAAAAACTCATTTATTTCTATTTTTGTTTTACAAAAACTTGTAAATTAGATTATGATCAAGATTTTCAGATTTGGTGTTGGTGCTTCTTTTCTTCAAAGTAGCTATGTGCTCTATTGTGATGGAAATACCAATTCATGTGGATTTATAGGTTATGATGTGGTTTCTGTTGGGGTAACTAATAATTGTAAAGAAATAGATCAAAGCTTAATTAGGAAGTCAACAGTTGAAGATACAATTACTGTAAATGAAAGAGACTATGAGATCAATAATAGAAGCATTGAGAGGAATTTTATATCCCATGACATGGAAAAAGGGAAGCTTGATGCAAATGCAGTTTCTTCGAACAATCTCTCTCAGAGATCCCTTAATGAGAATGATAAAGAAAAGATAGGTCACTCTATGATAAAGTCATCAGAAATAAATGTAAAATCTTCTTCAGCAATCGAGGATCGATCCTTTAATACATGTGAAAGAGGTTACATGACAGGGAGCATGCTATCCTATACAAACTTCTCAAGTGGAACTTCCCTTCCGCACCAGCTACAACTTACAATGCCCCAATCTCTAATATTATGGAAGTATGAATCTGCATAAACCCCTTCTTTTAGATTTTTCACTTATGTGGTACTTGAATCTGTTGGAAAAAATACAGTTTATTTGTTAGGATGCATGATATGAGGGTATCCTTAATGACTTTCCTTTCTATCCTAATTTTTTTATCAAGAGATGCTTGACTTTTAGTTGATTCCGCACAGATGATGGAATTATTAATAAGATTGTTTTTATTGATCTATGTATTGAAGCGGTGCTTTCAAAATTGTTGATATTGCCTGTGGACATGTCATTTATGCTGGGATACAAGCACATCTGTCTACTACAGCATCTCCAAAAGTATATGAAATGTCAAAAACATTTGATTCACAACTGTACTTGGAGCAAGATCATCGTGCTGAAACATGGCCAAAACGATTTGAGCAGTCTCCACCCATAGAAGTCAATGTGGGTCTGTACTTCTTTCCGAAAGATAGAAAAAGGTATGTCTTCAGAAAAAATTTAATAGCATGGGTTAATTATTTTATGTAGTCTCTAAAGCTTTTTCATTTTGTTGGAACCTGTAGATGTTTTTTCAATCTGTCCTTTTGCAAAAAAAAATTCACAGTGAACTGTCATTTGCAAAGCTTGTGGAGTACATAAAAAAACATGATCTAGCCATGAGGATGCATTTATATGGTGCAGAACTGCTTATCTTTTCATCTATTCAATTGCCCATAAACGTTCAGAGTGAGTTCCTATAAGTCTCTTAGTTTTTTTTAGATCTTTTTATGTTAGAATGTTTTAACCTTTAGGCCAAACTAGTATATGTATCTGTATGTGTGTACACACACACACATACAAATATAAAAGTGAGGCACGAGAGACTTATCATGAGCTCTAGCTATCCTAAGGGAAACTTCAGAGGAAACCAGCTACTAGACAGTTCGATTAGTCTTTCGCCCCTATACCCAAGTCAAACGAACGATTTGCACATCAATATCGCTGCGGACCTCCACCAGAGTTTCCTCTGGCTTCGCCCTGCTCGGGCATAGTTCACTAGCTTTTGGGTCCCAACAAGTGTGCTCGCACTCGAACCCTTCACAGAAGATCAGGGTCAGTCGGCGGTGCACCCCCCAAGAGGGGATCTCGCCAGTCAGCTATGTAATAGGATTGGTTCTCCTGAACTAAAATGAGATCTAAAAGTTACATAGCAAACCATCTACTCAATGAGAAGTGTAGGAGAACCAATCCTATTACAAATTATGAACCTCGCCAGTCAGTTATAAACCTTTGAAACTTCCTATTATGTTCAAGTGCTACATTTGTGATAGGTTGACAATGGAATCAGGGAGGTTATTTAAACCTCTCCAACTTACTATTTTCAAGTACTGCAGATGTGACAAGTTGCCAGTGGAATAAGGAAGGTTATTTAAACCTCTACAATCTTCTATGATCAAGTGTTGCAGTTGCGACAGGTTGCCAATAGAATCAAGAAGGTTATTTAAACTTTTACACCCTTCTATGCTCAAGTGTTGCAGTTGTGACAGCTTGCCAATGGAATCAGGAAGCTTATTTAAACCTCCACACTCTATTATATTCAAGTGTTGAAGCTATGATAGGTACAAGCACACCAAAAACTAAGAAAAGTAGAAGCACACAATCAGACATATTGATAAACCACCAGAACAAGGGGAAACACAATGTACATCAATTACTGTTGCCATAAACTTTAGAGCAGAAGCTTCCCAAGAACAATAGCATGGCCCTAGGCATAGCACATAATCATCTATTAGCTAGAAGATTATTGAATTCTTCTATAATCAGGATTCAAAAGCATTGGTCTAATACTATTTAAACGTCAATACAAAAGGCATGCACATCATCATCACAACTTTGAAGTTTGTTCTCACCTCTAAATTGTGTCTGTGCTCACCACAACTATCTAGCAACACTTGTTGAATTTGTGGATCATACATGGAACCAATTTGATTCTCACCCAAACAACTTGATGCATAATGGATGTATGTGGTTGTTACATATTTTTCATTTGGACCTGCTAAAGCTTCCATCTTATGCAGCTACATACGAATTTTTCTTTTGGATGTACCTTCAGATGACATGTCTTGCTGATAACTATGCAATGCTAGACTGCGAGGTCGTAATTGGATTCCAGCAACTTCATTATTGAATGCACTCTCAAAGGAAAGAGAAGAATCACCATTCTCAATATCATTAAGTTCTAAAAAATCACCATTCAAGATGTCAGCATAGCTATCCTAGGGGAAAGAATGGCCCACTTGATCGCAACTATGTGACACAGAAAGGAGTCATACAACTGCATGATATACGGAAAGCAAAGGCGGAGCATAAAACATACATAATAAGGGATGAGAGTAGTTGGAGAGAAGCAAAATTCAGTATAAGGTCTGCATTGATAAAAAGAGGCGAGAAGTCGAGTTCCAAGTTAGAGATCTAGTGTGGGAACATTTGCACGCAGAAATATTTCCAATGGGATCATATACAATAAGTTGAACTGGAAAAATTTAGGACTTTGTCAAAATTCGAGAAGAATGCCTATGAGATAGAATTTGAAACTCAAGCATAGGACATGAAATAATAAGAGAAACCTAGAGACATTTAGGGTGCCTAGGAATTCTAAAGTGCCCCAAAGCTCCTTGCACGTCCAGAACTAAACTATGCCAATTCTTCCATAAGCTATTTAGCAAAGATTGAAGTTTGCTGAAAAATAATTTAGTTGTTCGGATAAATATCAAGCATAGAGTTGAGGGAGAGATTTGTCTCTTTGCTAAACTTCTTTTAGCCAAAGCATTAAGGCTTGTCAAATTCCAAGAAAACACATCCATTGAAGGGTTCTTCAACCTCTATTTTGTTAGCAGACATTTGAAATCAAGTTAAATATCATTCTCAACTTCAGCTTTAGTTGTACATCGAAGTTTTATTTGATGGGCAAGTTTAAAAAACACACTTTAAGTTTTTATTTGGTTAGATGACTCATATGAAATCATGCTCGGTGCCACAGGAGTCCCCCTATACTTACAGAGAGTCGAAGAAGCTCCCAAAAAAACTGGGACTTTCCTTTCTCCTCTACCATAAGCTTGGAAGCCATTCAAGAGGGTGGGACTTCTTTCTTTTTGAGACCAGTAATTTTGACATATTTTCAATACCGTCTTGAGTTTCCAAAACATATTCCACAACAAAGATAGATTACGGTGTGAACCAAAGAAATTATAGTGCCTTTTTGTGCAGTTATTAGGCACATGGCCAACTCTAGGGAAAGCAAAGCAACAAAACATGAGCATTTCATAGTCAAGCTCTTAAAGGAACCCTAAAAAAGAACTAGCCCTCAACATACGAAACACAGACTTTTTGGGTAGATGTAAATCTAGGTCCTGGGTGATTTTGATAAGAACAATGACCTAAATATTTCATATTCACCGCTAAACATCCCCCAATAGAGTTTCCAATTGATTATGAACACTTTAAATTTTAGAATTCCAGGGGAAGGCCATAATGTCTAACACAAAGTTCTCATAAACAAGAGGTGCCAGCTAGAGAGAGAGAGATCAAGCAACCTGCCACAACTATATTCTTTAGGAATATTGCAGAATGCTCTGCCACCGAAGGTAAATATGGTCCTAAAGTAACCTTACAGTAAGAAACTCACTCTGACCTCCACAATCTCACAACCCAACACTGAACAAATGAAACAGTGGTAGAATTTGCATAAAATAAATGTCTCTTTATTCATCTTTTTATAAGAGATAAAATCAACTAATACATCGTTCACAAAAAATAAAAAAGACTAAAGATCTATCCATGCATTTTACATGCATTACTCTCTCCATGGGATTTGGCGGTGTTTCATTTGTGTTATAGCTCTGCACGGAGCAACAACTTTTCAGGCAAGAGTTGTACGGGAAGCAGGTGCAGTTATCACTCCATATGAGAAAGCGAAAGGAAGTTCAAATTCCACAGAGAGAGTAATTATAAGAGATAAAATGCACACCATACCTTGCTTTGTGTTCATGAAAAGGCTCCTCCAAACTCTTCCTCACTGGTTTTGACCTTTCACTTCTTAGATTTGGCGAGCTGCAGCCTGAAAACAAGGTTTCAACAGGGGTTTAGAGTATGTTTATTAAAATGAAAATTACTACCCATAAAATGAATGGTGCCCATTATGCCCACCCATTAAGCCCGCTTAAAAAAAATTCCCAATGGAATACTAACTAGTTTATCTATCTTTATATAAAATCTATATAATTAACGCCGTAGGATATATTTTTTGCACTTTTCCCTTGTAACAGGGGAACTTAAGGAAAAAATTTTAGAATCAAATATGTCAAAATCAACATTATTATTATCTTCTATACTTTCAAATCGTTGGCCTACACCTGCCTGTATAGGAAGCATGCTTGTCCTTCTTACTGTGCAAAACAACAAGACTCTCAAATTCCTAGTTACCGCTTGCAAACCATAGTCATAAATGAGAAGCCCACATCCATTCATGCTTACGGAAGCAAACAACTCACAAAAACAAGATCAGTATAATTACCCTCTCCCTCTATTTGTGAAAACAGTCATGACTGTGAAACCCCTCAGAACAATTTTACAACACAAGAAACAATTCTGAAACAATTGTTGGCATTGGCTATCTGAACAAAGGCTTGCGGCGTGCAAACCATCTTTCCTAATACATAAATTATAAAAAATGGTGTTGTTTGCTATGGGAAGAATTGAAAGATAAATAGATGTGTCGTTTTATTACTTGGTACATACTCAAACAGTATTTCATCACATAGAATAAGATAGGAACATATTTTACAATCCCAAATAAAACTTAAAGGGGGCCAAACAACAAAGCTCACAATTTTGAGCATAAATCCCTAAAAAAAATTTTGGGTTTAATGCTCTTATCTCCCGTAGGATTGGAAACTTTGTTGAATTTTTACATGATGGCTATTAAGATGGTGTGGAAATTAACATTTTAACAGTTTTCCTAGTTTTCCTAATGATGGATACAAGATTCCCTAATACATTTGAGTGCATAAATCAGCCACCCATCTACATTAGACAAAAACAAGTAGGAAAGATTTTGAAAATTGTAGATACCCCATTATACAGAGATACAAAACCACAAACAAACGTTTGCAACCCTCCATAAAGTTGTTTGTATCATTTTCAATAGATACAAGTCATGTAAGCTACATAAAATGGAATTCAACAGAGGATACAGTACTTGGAAGTTCTGGTGTGGGGATTGTATGCATAGTGGTTGAAGGTTAATAACCCGTGAATCATCCATCTCATACCATTCATCATAGCCAAAGGGTACAAAGCAATAATATTGACCAGAATATAGAGAAAACCCATAATGTACAAGTGTCCCATAAAGCTCATAATTCATCTCCACATATAAAGTAGAAGACATACAAATAACATTAAACCAATATAAGGGGCAAATATTGCCAAAGGAAATTGCTTACAAAATCCAACTAAACAAAACTCACTTTATCTTGTTGAGGATTGCTGAAAAAATCCCATTGTTGGCAAAACACTTAGATGAAAGGTTGGCTAAATCAGTGGAGTGCATTTCTCAAGGAATTAGCCTCAACTATCTCCAACCTCAAATCAATATGGTTCAAATGCATTTGAGCAGTGGAAAGAATGTTTGCACTTCACTTGTCATGAAAATTTATCATCCTTATGGCTTCCCCTCTCTTGGAATGACAAGAAGCTCAAAAATGAAATCAATACAAATACGTTTTGAAAAAAAGAAATTCCTGACTTCCGAGACAACCACTAAATATTTTATTCATAGAACTACTTCCTTGAAAATATTAGCACGAGTTAAAACGTTCCCATACTAGAATTATTCAAATCCTAATGATATGAATGCAAGTAATAATGAGCATCTTCTTGTTGCCATTTCTAAAAAGAGAGCATGACAAATTTCCCAAAGTCTTCAACATAACATGGACACTCTAACTTCCCCTAGTGAGAACAATAGTTCTAAATGATCTCGAAAAGAAAAAAAGGACACAAAAACCCTGAATTGTACCTACATTTCAAACCCCAATCGGTATCAATGCCAAAATAAGAAAAACCAAATGATATAATTAATCAAAAAAGTTAAAATATCTATAATTTGTGAAATGGACATAAAACGTCTACTGGCCCATATTTCAAGCTTTACGGAATGCAAATATAAAAATGCTTACAATTCAAACCCTGTGCAATAACACACCTAAAGCACCTACATTTCAATTAGATACCCAATCAATATGAACACCAAAAATACCTAAATTTCAAACCCAAAAACAGGTAGCTAAATTTAAAAGTAAGAAAAATAGCTACGTTTCAAACTGAAATCCACACAAAATGCACAAAACAAAATACTCATGCCAAACCCCAAGAAAAGCCAACACAAAAGACATACATTTCAAAGAAGAAGCACCTACATCTTATGATGATCAATTAATCCCTCAGCATCAAACCCCAAGAAAAAGAAACATCAACATCAAAGAAGCACCTACATTTCATAATCAATTAATCTCATAAAATTCTTGATTTTCACCAAATAGAGTCTCATGGGATTTTATGGTCACAACTCCGCAATGCCTTAACAAGCGGTGGTGTGTAAATAATATAGTGCAACACAAAATTCTTATAGCACTTATTTTCCATATTTTGTAGGCCTGCCCCCTGCACATCCAAAGTTGGACAAAGCGGGAAAGGAAAAAACCCTAAATAGGATTGCAAATTATGTATTTTCATGTATGCTAAGCCACATTTTATGTTCACTATATGTAATTCATGCCAAAGATATGATAAAGAAAATAGGAATTTCAGCATGAATGTGAGACCTTTGAAATGTTTGAACACAATATGCATACACATTCAATGCTAGGAAAGGGAAAAGACAAATAGTTTTTGTATTACCTGAAAGAATAAGAAGCATTTTGCAGCCAACATTTTGGCCAAATAAAATATCAGTGTCCAATCTATCACCTACCATGCATATTTGTGACTTACTAATCTGAAACCTATGACACAAAGAGCATGATAAAAGTTAAGAGTGAACTTGGGGCCTTAAAATAAAGAAAATGTTTTACTATACCAGGGCTTGGGAATTGGTATAATAAATTATGTAGCCATTTTCCTCTATCATTGTAAGTTTGGCTTGGGTCAGTATTGGATAGTTACCTACTCTTTATTGCTTGAGGAGTTTATCTGGGAAAATCTCAGCAAACAAACATATAAATATAAAATTGGTCTCCCCAAACTCACTCATGGGATTCAGGCTGAAAATCCTATAGGAAATGCTTTACCATTTTTCTACTCCATACACTGCAATTTGATAGCAACCATTTGTCATGGCTAATGGTAAAATCTTTTGTTGAGTTCATTGTACATTTCACTAAAATGCATAATAGTGCTTGTTTATCATGACATGTAATATTGCTACACTGCTAGAGAGCTTTAGCACTTATTGTCAAACTATATGGGAAAAGATACCCTCATATGAGATTGATATTTATTAACTTATAGGAAATGCAGGGCATAGCATCTTCAAGAGATTCCAAAAGATGACAATTTTTGAACAATATCTTTCTAGGATTATTTGTTAAAGGTATGGCCATCTTCAAGAGATTCCAAAAGATGACAATTTTTGAACAATATCTTTCTAGGATTATTTGTTAAAGGTATGGCCACTGGCAAACAATGCTAACTAAAGAATTTAAAGAAACCTACCTTTAAAAAATTTAGATGTGAAATAGTAAATTGAAAAGGTTTTTGAATCACAAATGGTTGACTACCAAGCTAGACATGATGTAAAAGACCAGCTAAATGATAAGCAACCAAAAGCACCATAAAATGTAAAAACCAAATCATTGGCTACTAATAGCCCACATTTGAAAGCATTTGGACAAACTCAAAATTCAGTATCTCGGCCTCATTAAGTAACTTGGAATGGTCCATGCAATGGTTAATTGCAAGTATCTTGAGAAAATAGAACTTAAGAGTAAGATAATGTTAGAATCAAAAGTAGTTTCAATTCATTTTGTTAGATTTTTCAAAGATCAAGGGTTATCTTTAGTGTATGCATGTAGAAAATTGAGGAACAAAAGTGAAAAATTAATAGATGTTAGTGGTTCTAGTGGAATGGTAATGGTAGACACTCATAACAACACAACCCAGGTTCAAACTCCCACACTGCAATAAAATGGCCAACCAAGTGCTAAGGTTGTATAGCTTGAAGTGAAACAAACATGTACCAAGGAACTGCCATGTAATGGCAATGCTAAGCACAAGTATAAGCATGACGCAGGTTCAAATTCTCTCATAACAATTAGATGGCCCTTAATTCCAATGTTGAGGTTGTAATGTAAAAGCCATTGGGCATATCTGATATTTAATGAAATTTTTTAAAGCTTACACACCAATATGAGTACCATTCACAATCACCATTCATCTAGAAAAGCACAAGAACAAAGTTAAAAAATGGTGCCATAAGTAAACATAGAAAGCAAAGAATACTTATCAATATCGTTAAACATATAAATTTTCCTTAAACACCTGACATGCTTTGAAATTTAATAATAAAATGCTAAATTTGGATAAAATAATGTATAATCCCTCACTAGACAGGATGAGCTCTCGCTTCTGCTTCTTCAACTTTCAAACAATCCACACTTTTTAATAAAAATACTTGCTTTCAAGACGCTCTCCTCCTTCCTTCACTTCTGGCCGCCCTGTCTTCTTCTCAAGAAGGTAAATGCCAGAGGAGACAGTAATTAGAAGTTCTAGAGGTGGGGTCTTGGTTCCACTTCATCCTTTCATGCTTGGGAGTACCATAGACACTTGATCTCCTCTTGTGGCCAATCAATATTGACTGGACTCTGGCGCAACTATCCTCCCACCCATAGCGACCCCCATCACAAACTTTGGATTTCACCCTTGGCAACCTGCAAACACACCTAGCCATCTCCTTCCTCAAACTTGTTTAGTATATCAGAAAGAGAAGATGTTAAGATTTAGGGAAAACGCAGACATTACCAGAAATGAGAACATGTGATGAAAAGCCAAAGAGAAACCATTGAAATTATTGAAAGCAACACGGGAATCAAATATCGATTCACTTCTCTATTCAAATCTATAATTACTTGTTGAAAACCCTACCGAAGTTAGGTGGTGACGATGAGGCGGTTACTATAGTTTGGCGCTGCCTCTAACAAATATCCGACACTTCCACTGTTTTCCTATACAATAGAAAGGGCATTTTGAGTTTTTATGTATACGGAGAATGCCGCTACAGTGGAACGCCTTACGGTGTAATAATATAATATTATCTAATATTTAATGTAATATTATATACTAGTAGTTGCACCAGAAGAAGGTGCAATGATTGCGCCGATTGTTACTTATTTTTTTGTGTTTTATTTAGGTGGAATGAGAGGTTTGTATTTTGGGTTGGGTATTATTTGCACTTCCCTTAATCGTGCTTGCATTTGTAGTGCATGTCCATTTGGAAAAAGTCCACTTAGATAGCTGAAAACTAAAGCTGAAACAAAGTTGTTTGCATGGTGACCAAACTAATTCAGGAACAAGCAGAGTTATACATAGTATAACTAAACTAATAAACAATTTCTAAGAATTTACTATTATCTACGTATTGATTGTACATTAGACTTCAATATAGGTTTTGTAATGTCCCCATTTGACGTGTTGTACTTTGTGAGTGTTTGGAGTGTTATCTCAGCAGTTAGGTAGGAAGTAAATGTTCTCTCAGCAGTTAAATAGGACAGAATAATTGTTTAAGGGAACTGAGTAGTGCTCTTTTTTAATCCGCAGTTGTTTAGTGATTGGTTTTTCAGCATAAGATTAACATAGTTAGAACTGTAGTTAATTTTAGTCAGTTAGGACTGGAATAAGGAGTGCAGTTGTTTAGTATTTAAGGAGGGTAGATGTCTAGTAACTCTCTCACTAAACTATATTTATGCACTTATAAGAATATACATAGATATGTGATGGTATAAAGAGAGTTAAGCACCAAGGAGAAGGTTCATAGTTGATTGTTGAAGTGATCCAAAACTCTAGAGTAGTTAGTTGTAGTGCGTTAGGGAAGCTAAGGGATTGATGAATTTATGTAATCTCCAACGATAAAGAGAGATCAAGATTTGGTTATATATGGATCTTTTTAGGCTTAAAGGGAAGCACTAAAGTGTTACAAATCTAATAGAGGCATCACAAGGGACCAAAAAGCCCGAGTATGGAGATTAGTTCTTGAAAGAGAAACTTAACCTAAATAAATGGTATGAGTGGCATCACCAATCCATTTTGAAACTTGTAGTGATGCATAAAAAACATAATAATCTCACTAAAAGTAGTGGTGGGACCGCTATTAATCTCTCAATAAGGCCTACCCACGATAGGAAGGAGTGTCTTAAAAGTTTTAAAATGGGAGGCCACAATAGTATTTGTTAGTTTACTGGCCTCAATTGTTGGTGGTTGGTTCATAATCAAATATCAAATTAACAAATTTTATGGGCCTCATACATATTTCCTCGAAAATGGAGTAGAAATAACAGGTTTGCACCTATCATGGTAAATGCATTGAAAAAGCATTTTGCCTTGATGGAAACTCAAAGCCATCTTTGAAGAAAGATTAAACTCAAGGGCACTTGATAACACACTCAAAATAATGTTTACTTTATTGAATTGTTTATCTCACCAAGTATATAGTGAGAAAATGCCATAATTTTATATATCATTGAGCTTTGTTGATAGTACTTTTTGTTTGGGGTCAAATGTAATTTTGAATATTGCACACTTGTATAAAAAGGTTTTCTTTACTACTACAGGGACTAATAGTGGCATCAAGACTCTAAATGCTATTCCAAAGTATGCTTCTAAGCAAGGATTGAAGGCTGTCCTAGTGGGTGACTCTCATGTGGAAATGAAATTCAAAGGCAATAATTGGAAAGGGATTATCACCCAAGATGAACACAACACAAAGACAGTTAAGAGAAACTCAAAAGCATAATACTTTCGAATTCTATTCCACTGAATGTGCAGAATGAATTACGATAATTGTACCAAACTTTATGGATTTGGTAAACAAACACGGAAGAAATTTATGAATTACATCAAACCTTGCTTGGAAATAAAAGGACTTTATGGCATTGAAGGTTAAGCTTCTACAGAAGTAGAACTTACTTATGGTTTCTTACCCTGTAAATTCCTTTTTAATGATTTGTATATTTACATTTGGTAGTTTTTAGGCCGGTACTGCTTGTGTTCGGAGTGCTTTCAACAATAAAATAAGACACTTGCCTTATTAGAGGGCTCAATCTTTTTCTTTCAAGTTTATTTAGATGTAATGGATCCTAGATTGGCCAAGTGCTCAAAATTTATCTCTTGAGTTATTTTAGATATAATGGATCCCAGATTGGCCTTGTAGTTTGATTAATGAGTAAGATCATCAGAAAATTATCTTTTTTGAGTTCTTTTAGATATAATGGATCCCAGATTGGCCTTTTAGTTTGATTAATGAATAAGATCATCAGAAACTTAACTTGGGAGACTGTCAAAGTCAATAATTTGTACAAGATGCCTTGTATTATACCTAGATTCTATGAATTCACTTCCAATTTGATTGTATCATAGTTACCGGGTCTGATTACATGGGCCAGACCAAACTTGTGACCTGGGGAAACTTGTCATAGTTTGGTTCTGGGCTATTGTATCTGTAGACATGTCAAATTTACATCATGCATAATCATATTCCATTCATCCAATAAATCAGGACTTTATTTAAATCAAATCCTAAATCATATTCCATCATTTTCTAATTTCAATAAATCAAGTATTTAAGTCTTGAAAGTCAAATCATATAATCAGCATTAATCAGCATGATCATCATCTAATCCTAATCTAATACTAATCACATCCCACTTGCATTATCTAGACCTAGCCACTTGCACAATAAATCAATTTTGTTGATTTATTAAAACACTCATTTTCCCTCAACATGACAAGTCAAACAGGGCATTTATTGCTCTTCTTTCTTGTCCCTCTCAAAATTTATTGCAAATTTGAATTCAAAATTTCCCCTCTTGGGCACTCTTCCCAAATCTTGCATACACATCAACTAATCATATGATGACAAGTGTCCTCAACTCATTGGCTTGTTTTTGATCCCACATTGGTCCCTCTTCAACACTTGGCATTTTGAAAATCTTTAAATAGGTGCTTCATCTTTGAGCAAATCCTTCACAATTTCATGCAAGGTTACTCTCTTCATTTGAGATTTGATCTTGTTTATCATCACTCCACCATCTTCATTGCATTTTCAATTTGAGCTTTGATCAAGGATTGGGAAAGGGTCACTAGCACATGTGACACCAATCCAACATGGAATAGGTAGCTTGCTTTTGTTTTCATAATGCTTTAGTCTTTACATTATCATTTGTTGCAGTTTTGAAAGCATTTGCAATGTATTCCATAGAGGCATTTTAATAGAGTTTGCATAATACTAACCCATGCTTGAAGTGTAGTTTGTTTGCAGATTTTAAAAATGATGCCTACATTTGGCGCTAGAGGGAGGGCTGTTAAAATTTTCCTACCATTGGGAATTCTATTAATGTGATCATTATTTCTGCGATGTTTAGTAATCTTAACAATCTGCCATTTATGATTTCTCATTCGTCTATTTGAATAGGGGGATGCATTGAATTAAACATTACGTGTCCTTAGCTAATCAATATCTATGTGACATCTTAATGTGTTGCACTATTGGCAGTTTGTGTTTCTGTTTTGATTTTGATATTGATTAATGTTGCTGTTTATTGTCCTAGCTGTGCCATTGTTTTCATTAAATCCTGCTCTTGAAATCAGAAATCAATAAATAATGAATCATTGTTGCAAGGTTTACAATCCAAACGCACTATCACAATCCAATCCAAGGTTTATTGTCCTAGCTGTGCCATTATTTTCATTCGAATATAGCTAAATCTCTCTCCATGGAAGCAAACAGTAAGGAATACTTTCTTAAATCGGTATCATACTCATGTCATTATCTGCCGAATATCGAATTGTTAGATGTTATCTTTGAATGTATTTGAAAGTGATTTGATTGACAGATGTTCTTCTTAACAAGCTAGACAGTATGGCGTACAAATCTGATTGAAGTAATCTAAATTCATACGACCCAATTAAGTTCTACCTGCTGTTTTGGAGTACGCATGTCTGTCTTGAGGGGGTTTTGATTTTGATTTGTATAAGATTTCGCTCTTTTCCAAGTAGTAATGGCCGCCCCAAGAGCTCTGTACTCATGTTCCCACAGTGGACGCCACATCAAACAAAAAGCGTAGTGCCTTTTGAACTTGGCTGCCTTTGGATTAATTCCGAGCTTGGTAAAAATCTGAAAGGACTCAAGCATTTAATGATTATGATGGCATTTTTTTTCTGTCACTTACTTTAAATTCCTTTTGATAATGATGCGTAGGATAATATGTTGAGATCTATTCCATTATTAAGTTTCTCTCATGGTTTCAAAATACATATTTCTGGCAAAAATGACTTTCTTATCTGACACGCAGGCTGGAGGAGGTTGGTCAAAAGTTTCAAAACTCGACTTTACACCTGCCAAACGCCTTTCACATCTTACACCTGCCAAACGTATTTGAGAACTTTTTATTCTTGTTCACCCAGGAGAAGATTGCAGACTGTGGCTTTACAGCTATCGAAGGCAGCCTCTTGAAATCTGTTGTTTTTTTTTCAACTTTACATCTGTTATCTTTTTTCTGCTGCCACTTTCCAGTTTGTACGCCCAACTCACAGTTAATGATTTCCTGCTTTCAAATCACATAAATAGGGGCGTAAATATCTTTGTTTCTTTGTACCATTAAATGTCAACATTTGAAAAAATAAAACAAAGGAGGAACTGCGCGCCACAGGTATCTATGGTTGGCTGATGGACAACTATTATTTAATATCTTTGCCTTTGTGGGAGGAGAACCAGAGGAAAGGCTGTGACGCCTATCCCCACGTGGATAGCCAAGATCAGATCTGCAGGATTAAATAAAGCCTCTAAATTGCATTAAGCTTACTCAAAATCGTGGAATTTGATTTTTTCTGCCAAACGCATTAACTGTGATCATAAATGTTCATTTGGCAATATATTGCTGATTCATTTCAAATGATTTTTTTTTTTATGTGACAGATCAGGCTAAGTTTTCTTTTCTCATTCAATAGATGATGCACTTTTATACCTACCAAATTCATTTGTTTGAGTTTCTAAAAGATCATTAATGCATGCAGCAGGGAGGGAATGTACATGGAAATACACTTTATGACTTCGGATTTGAAAAAAAAGGCACGAGGCTTTTATATAGATGTTGTTCTATTATTGCAAATTTAAGGCCTCATAAATTCAAAATTCGGTTGTCATTGGATAATTCAAAAGGGAGGTTTGAAAAATTTATTGGAGAGTTGACTTGTTCAAACAATTTATTTTCAAAATGACATTGTAAGTTGTTTCATCATTATAGTACTTTTTGAAAGATGTCGGTAAGACTCGTGAGCTTTCAAAATTTATCACATTACTTTGATTAATATTATGGTCAACATTTTGAAAGATTTATTCTTTTAGGATTCATTGATATAATTCATTAGCTTTGTATTATGAATCATTTTCATGACCATAGTTAAAATTTGAAACTTATGATAATGCTTTTAAAAGGATGTATCCTTTTGTGATTGATTCATTGGCTCAATACCTATAGTAATGAAGATTATGATAAGGGAGAGAGAAATTTTAACAAAGTGTGATGTTTTTCTCAAATGATTTATTTGTAAATCTTCCTTTTATCATCACTTTTGATCATGTTATGGTTTAAAGTTAAATTAAAATGGATTCTCACATAATCATCTTTTTGTTTATAGGTACAAACAAAGCGAAAGGTGAAAGGTACAAACGAAGGTACCAAAAGTCAACAAAGGAAAGCGAAAGGTCAACAAAGAGAAGGCTAGCAAATGAAAACGAAAGGAGGAGGATTCTTGTTTGAAAACACAATGTGTTTTTTAACACTTTAAATATTTGATCAATACTACTTCACGAAAGGAGGGAAATTTTCTTTTTTGAAAACACAATGTGTTTTTTAACACTTTAAGTGTTTAATCAACACTACACGAAATTGTTTTCCTTTTCGTTTTAGAACATTAGTTTTCAATTGGGGCTAAAACGAACAAATTGTTTTTCATTGCAAAGGACTTAAAACGAACCTTAGGACACACTTACTAGATTTCGTTTTGGGTTAAAAATTGAACAAACAATCTTCATATTTCATTTGGTGCTTAAAACGAACAAGTGTTTGATTTGTGTGATTGTCTTTTGAGTACGTATCCTCTCCCCTTGCGCTTCGTGCGATCTAGGGTGCAAGAGAAACACTCAAGATACATTTTATTGCTTTGAAACACTTCAATTTGGGCTTAAAAATTGAACATCTTGTGCGAGTGTGAGTAGGGGCATTTTCGCGTACATTCTCTTTCTTTGTGCCATCAAAGATCGATCGAGTTACGGATTGTGTCTTTGCTCGCTTTTGTTTATCTTAGAGGGCCTGCCTTGGGAAAAAGTACTCACCCAGCGACTCAACCGGTAACACTCTAAAGCCAAGAGTATTTCCAGCCGGGATATAAATGAGGGTTTTGGTTAAACGCCATAATCACGCGGTTGGCTCCGACAGGGATGATCCGAAAGGGGACTCTTGCCGTATGGGTCAATCTCAAACCCTAATGCAAAGTCAATTGTGTGATAAAAACCAGAAAAGATAAACATTAAAGCCCAACTGAGCTCGTTGTGAAAGCCACAAATAATTTTCGTTCAAGCTTTTTCCACTGGCATTTTATCTTACTCTGTTGTACACTTTTTATTTCACAGTTCTGTGTGGGTTGAGCAAATTTTGTTTGCTATTTGGGGCAATGGGAGATGAGTCCGCTGCAGATCTGGGACAACTTTTAATTCCTGACTATGAATTGTTTGACAGTTAGTGCCATGTGGTCGTGCACTGCCACATAACTTGAGCCTCAGATATTCTTGATCTATTGTGTGTACCTTTTGTTGAAGTGTGTGACTTCCATAACAAAATTTAGAAGTTAATAATGCCATTTGATGATTAGAAACAAAAGAGTCTCCCTAGGATACAAAGTCCTTGATGGATGAATCAGTAACAATGTAGATCGTCTTGGTGCCCTAAAGGGATAATGGTGGTAAAAATTGGTGGAAAGGCTGTTGATAATTATCCCTTAGAATTGGTGGTAGGTGCTGAGTGAGGTCTTAAGTTTACAACCACATTTCCATACAGGAGTGTGATATATAGATAATGCTTATCTGAGGTTTTTTGACATGTACTACATGGTATACCAGAATTATGGGCTTTGAAGGATGAACTACCTTGCAAATCAGAACACAAGTACAAATAAGACTTTGAAATAAATAGATAGAGCAAAACATAAGTACAAATACAAACACTATTGACAGCTACGCAATATTGTCAGCCATAGTTTGTTTGTTATGTAGTAAGTTTGAAGAATATATGATACTGTTGACACTAAGCTTCTATATTTTCTGGTTTGCAACATGGCGTCATAGGATTGTTGCTACTCTAAAAGCCAAATACCAGAATTAATCAACAAAAAAGAAAGTTATGATGAGTAAAAGAGGTGTTGAGAAGGTTATGTCATCCCTATACATCGTAATTTATGTCTTACTATTATGGACAGGGCAGTGGGCAATATTTAGCAGCTGAGCACAATTACTTCATAAATGTCAAGAATAGTATTTTATAAGGAAATATGAAGACTTTGCATCTTCAGTTTTGAGGTTGTGAATGGCATTTTACGATTAATGAGAGGGTAGTCCACAGAACTTAAAAGAGTGGGTCTTTCTAAGCATCTGCCTTCCTTTGCAAAACATAGATTACAATTTGAATCAAACTAACCAATTATCAACAATACAAAAAATATTGATGAGGGAAAACTGAAACAAACATGAATATGACAAACTGACTTAAAAACTCTTAAAAGTTGATTTTTTCCACTATTTATTGGTCCAGGTAAAAATGGCAATAATCACAAAATAGGCTAATTAAACAACAATTTTAGTAAAGAACACTTGGAAATGAAGTTTTTCAGACATTACTTACAGAAGATTATTGTAAATGCTAAAATGTTTTGTATTTACTCTTTCTTTTCTTTTTTTTCTTAAAACAGTTATGCCTTGCAGATAACTTGATCCATGGCCAAGGATGTAACACAAAAAACAAGGGCCAAAATTGTTTCAACGGTCTAAATTGATTGATAAATTTATGTATCAACATATGCACATTAACAATAATGTATGCATATTGTAAACAAGAGGAAAAAAATAAAAATCATCCAAAGATTAATACAAAGAAAACTAAATCCGTGCATTCACAAATAGAACACATGTCCTTATTAAGCTTGTTATGAGCGCTCTGATAAACATTTCTACAAACAGATATTATGAAAGCCAAGCACGAGGCTATCTATTGCCATTTGTCATTGTACATAATTTAAAAGAATTGTTTTTCAGAAGTCATAATTTAACAGAATTATTTCATGTATGCGAAGAGATTTGAAAAATTGAAAATCATTGAAACTGCGCCAAGTGACATACCTGGAAAATCTGGTCAAATTGTGTCGTGGAAAGAATGATGTCGATGACTAATAATGGGCGAAACCCTATCACAGCAAAATATTGGCACAAGAGTTGAAACCTAAATACCTTCAATTGTGTTTGAAACTATTCACAGTCTTCTACCCTTCAATTGTTGAAATGGGTATCGATTTGAATAGTTCCACAAAGGTCGAACCAGTACTCACACGGGTGAACAAATATTGAGAAATGTAAAATATCGGACTAAAAAATGACAATACCCAACACAAATTTGGAAATCTAAAAAGGGAAATTTTTGCAAAATAAGTGAAAACGTGGCAAGCATTTCACCTCCAAATAGTGGTTTGTGATGTTCGGTTTTATAAAGATTTTTCACCAGAGGTTGTGGCGCGAGTTTGTTGCGGCTTTATTGCCAGCACAAACAGGTCGTACACCTGTTGAAGCCCTTCCAACACAACCACCCTCGAACGACCACCATTTGGCATGTCGGAGCTCAACAGCTGGAACCCATGCATTCCTCAACTTCCACTGCATTGACCAAACAGTTGGAGCCCATGCATTCCTCAACTTCCACTGCATCGACCAAAGACCCGGTTGATTACAATTGAGGAGATCCATTGACTCAGTTTTGCTGGTTAGAAAAACCATTTACAATAATACTCTTTTGCAGGCAACCAAATCAGTCAAACCCTTTTGCAGGCAGCCAAATTAATGGGTAGATTTATTCAGGCATGTAGATTTATTCCGGTGTGAGATGTGAGACAAAATGAGTGGGTTGTGCCCACAATTAATAGCCTATCAGCTAAATATAGTATTTGTATTATATATTATAAATATTATATTATATTATAGTATTATATATTATATTATATTATAATAATATAATAATATTCTATTATAATAATATAAATATTATATTATGTGGGTTGTAGGGCGGGCGCCCCTCCAGTCTGACGGAGGGGACGTGGCAGTTTATGTCATGGTTTTTGGCGACATGGGTGAAGGGTATGATGTGGGAAGTTGCTCTTGCTAAGTGATGGGCAGGAAACACCATGTCAACGAAGTACGTGTTTTAATGAGGGAGCATGGTTTTCATTTTTTAGGCTAGTTTGAGCGCATTAATCTAAAGGTTTTAGTCATTTCAGTGTTAATCGAAACTTTTGGAGGGGATTCATTATTGGAGGTGACGGCCATGTAGTACTTGACATTAATTCATTATTAAGAGTTGGCTTTATGGCCGAAGCAAGGGTCATTTCCTTTCCATTATTATTTTCTTTTGGTTGTGAATGGTGGTCTCTCTATCTTGCTGGGAGTGGCTGGGGTTTGGGTGACGATGGTCAAGTGCTCTACGTTCATAGTGGAGGTGTCAGCGGATGGGTTAGCACGATTTGGGGCAGATACCTTGATTTCCTTGAAGTCATTGGCTCGGCATTAAGTTTTGTTCAGAGGAGTAATAGTCATTTATTTAGTCATTTTTATTTGTTTATATTAGTCATTTTTATTTCTCTGATATTAGTCATTTAGTTGTGATTTTACCCAATGACCAAATTAGTCATTTATTTTCAAAATACTACTAGTGTTAGTCATGTGACTAAATTTTTTAGTCATGTAGTCATTTATTTGCCAAATTCTACTAGTTTGAAGACATCTTATTGTGTTAGCCATTTAATTCCTCCTAACTCATATGGTTTACCTACACTAGATAGGAGACAATCTATGGTCACTATACACATTCCTCCCACAACAACTTTCACTAAATGGGGAGAATTAAGCAAAGAAGTCGTAAATACAGAAGATGTCACCTCCTAGTTGTATAGAAAAGATAATGAAGAACCTCCCTCACTTTCTCACATTCCTACAGATCAATATGGAAAAGGTTTCATAATCATGCAGAGCAAGGGATATAATGTACATAGTGGCTTAGGCTTACATCAAGATGGGAGAACTGAACCAATCTTTGTTTCTCAGTGGCCGAAAGGCTTAGGGATTGGGTTTCAACCGATTCAGATTGGTGTTCCTAGTACCACATCACCCTTAATCGAGGAAGTAAGTGCTTCACACGATATTGAGACATCTCACGAACCATCTGAACAACACTACTGTGACTCCCCCGACTCAAACAAATATGAGTGGGATTCCCTATCCTCCACCTCTTCCATGAACCTTGACAAGCTATTTGGAGAACTTGACTTAATGCTGAAATCCTCACCAAATCCATTGAATTCCTATCCACCAAAGAATATAACAAAAGAGGAATGGTTTAAACATTACTATTGGGAATCTCTTGATCCTATCTCTTGGCAACCTGATACATCTATTTCAGATAACCAAACCTTGGCATTAGGCCCACCTCTCAATCCATCTAGATCTAAACCAAAGAGAAAAAAGGACTTAGTACAAAAATTTTGTGACCATATGAACAACTTATTCCTTACCTTGACCCCCTTGAACTTTGACAACTTCGACAATGACATGCCTTTAGTTTATCTCCAACTCATTGACTGGTACCAATAAAACACACTCATCTTAGACATTTTTTAGAATGACGAAGCAATTGTTGAGTTCCTAGGACTAAGAGAAGGCATACCTAGTGGTGATCACAAGGATAGTTTTACCATTGAATTGGACAAAAAATCATATTTTTAGGAATATTTTCAACCCTCCAATCACAAAAATGAGAAAAAGAATAAAAAAGATAGTCTCTAGGTGAAAACCGAAAGGCACCTCTAGACAATGAAAAAGTAAAAATAAAGGACACATCCAAAGGTGAAAACCTCTCTGAAGCACCTAAGGATGGAGGTTTGAACATTCTCTCCTTTGCATAGGAAAAGTCACCCATGCTCATTGAAGAATCAATAGAAGTCAACATAGGCACATAAGAGAATCCTCGACTGGTCTATTTTGCAGCGTCATTGACAAAAGAAGAGCAACTAGAATTCCACAACTTCTTCACACAGAGATAGATAATTTTTTCTTGGTCATATGTAGAATGGCTTGGGTTGGATCCTAAACTTTTCCTACATCACTTTCCCTTACAACCAGGTGTAAAACTAGTGAAACAAAAATTGAGGAAAATGCACCCACAGATTGCTTTACTAGTCAAGGCAGAACTCAAGAAACTATTAGACATTGGTTTCATTAGATCAATCAACTATGTATATTGGATTTCCAATCTTGTACTATTCACTAAACCAATAGGGGGCATCCGCATCTACACAGATTTCAGAGATATCAACAAGGCTTTCCCTAAGAATGACTTCCCTTTTCCTAACATAGACATGATAGTAGACATGACAACAGGATATGAGATGTTGTCCCTTATGGATGGATTTTTCAGGATTTAATCAGATCAGAATTGCAACTGAGGACCAACCTAAAACAACTTTCACATGTCCTTGGGGAACGTATTGCTGGAATGTTATGTCCTTCGGACTCAAGAACACTAGAGCAACCTATCAGCGTGCCATGACCACTATTTTTCATGACCTTGTACACACTCTTATGGATTATTATGTCGATGACCTTATAGTTAAATCCAAGACAAGGGCAGAACATTTATAGGTTTTAGACAAGATATTTCAAAGGTTATAGAAGTATAAAGTGAGACTAAATCCCAAGAAATGTGTGTTTGGGGTACAATCAAGAAAGTTTTTAGGGTATATCATTTCCAGATGAGGCATTGAAGTGGATCCAACCAAGGTAAAAGCAATCATAGACATGCCTCCACCAACTAATCTTAGTCAACTAAGGACATTACAAGGGAGACTACAATCTATTAGAAGATTTATAGTGCAGTTAGCAGATAAGACACATCCTTTTCAACATTTACTTAAGAAAGGGGTACCCTTTGCATGGACAATTAGGTGTGAAGAGGCTTTAACCTGATCAAAGAATATCTACTCACACCACCAGTCTTAATGCCACCTATTGAAGGACGACCACTGATTCTTTATATTTTGGCAACCCATTCATCACTCGAAGCATTGCTTGCATAGAATGATAATGAAGGTCATGAAAGGGTAGTATACTATATTAGTCAAACTTTGGTAGGTTATGAGCTCAGCTATAGTACCATTGAACGTGCCTATCTTTCAGTAGTATTTGCTACTCAAAAATTAAGGCACTATATGCTAAACCATCAAACAATGTTGATTGCCAAAATAGATCCTCTGAAATATCTTCTAAGCAAAGCAGCATTAATAGGGCGACTGGCCAAATGGGTTATGATACTTAGTGAGTATGATATCCAATATGTAGAGAGAAAGGATATTAAAGGATAAGTCATTGTTGATCATTTAGCCGATGCACCAATACAAGAAAATCACCCATTAGTTGCAGGCTTTCCTGGTGAGTTTATATTCATAGTTGACACAAACACAACATGGAAACTATACTTTGATGGCTCACATACAAATCATGGCTTAGGGGTTGGTGTACTATTTATCACACCACATGGTGATTCCATCCCTAAGTCATTTAGGATTGCATTTCCATGTACCAACAACATAGCAGAGTATGAAGCTCTAGTGATAGGGTTACACATGGTAGTCAAGTGGAAAATTAAGAACCTACAAGTATATGGTGATTCTCAACTAGTCATCAGACAGGTAAATGACGATTATGAGACTAAGGATGAGAAGCTTGCTCCATACAAACACATGGCAGATAGTTTTCAGGAGTACTTTGACAAGGTCGAATTTCATCAAATACCTCATGTTCTAAACAAGGTAGCAGACGCTATGGCTACAATTGCATCACTTCTAGACATTCCTAGCAACATGCCTAAGTTTGAGTTCTTGGTAGAACAACTTTTGGTCTCGGCCTATGATATCCTAGATTCTGAGATGGTATGTGACATTGTTGGTCTTGATTCCCCATGGTACAAAGAAATCTATGACTAACTTCATGTCGAAATCATACCCACTGGCCTTTCAAACAACCAACGTAGGACATTCCTTCATAAGTTCGCCAAATACACCATCATCGGAGACACCCTATATAGACGTTCCTTAGATAATACCCTACTGAGATGTCTCAATTCCAATGAAGCAAAAGCAACCTTGTGTGGGGTGCATGAGGGTATATGTGGTTCCCATTCTAGCAGTCCTACCCTAGCTAAAAAGATTATGAAATTGGGTTACTATTGGCCTACCATGGAAAAAGACTGATATATCTTTGTAAAGAAATGTCGCCAATGTCAGGTACATGGAGACTTGATACATGCACTAGCATAGGAGCTCCGTCCCATAACGTCACCATGGCCCTTTTCCCAATGGGGACTTGACCTCATAGGTAAGATCCATCCCACATCATCCAATGGCCACAAGTTCATCATAGCTGCCATCGAGTATTTTACGAAGTGGATTGAGGCTATTCCTATGACATACATCACCGACCCACAGATCTCTAAGTTTATCCTGAACTATATCATTTGTCGGTATGGTGTCCCTCAGTCCATAATCACAGATAATGGCCGTCCATTTAAGAACCAAGAAGTCTACCATCTTTGTGAAGAATTCCATATTCAACATCATTTTTCCACCCCATACTACCCACAAGATAACGACCAAGTAGAGGCATCTAACAAAACTATCATTAGAATCCTCAAAAAGACTGTCAATGATGTTGGCCGCAATTGTCATTTACAGCTTAATCTCTCCTTATGGGCTTATCACACAAGTGTCTATACTCCCATTGGTGCCACTCCATATTCACTAGTATTTGGTTCTGAAGTCATTCTACCTATTGAGGTCGAGATTCCTTCCCTGAGGGTATCTTTGAAAGGGCACATTGATGATGAAGAGTACCAAGTATCGAGACTACATGAGCTAGAATTCCTAGATGAGCGACGATAGAAGGAACTGGACCATCTCCAAGCATATCAGAATCACCTTTGTCGTAGCTATAATAGGAAGGTCTTGAACAAAAACTTTGACATTGGTGACATGATCTTAATGGAGAACCCAAAGAATCAAGCAGAAAGAGAGAAACTAGGAAAGTTTGAACCTAACTAGTTAGGACCTTACATTGTCACATAAGCCTTTGGATCAGGAGCATATCAACTCTCTACTCCTAAAGGAGAACCATTGTCAGCACCCATCAATATTCTTCATCTGAAGAAGTTCTACGCATAGCTTTTGAGAGCCTTGTCTTAATTAGCAAAAATACAAAAAAATCAAAAAAAAAAAAACATCATTACCTAGGTGAAAACCTAGAAAACATGCATCTTGGTAACATAAAAAAAATAAGAAAATCCAGAAAATAGTAAAGAGAAATAATTCGTCCAATAGTGAAAACCACTTCGATAGCACTTTGGATAAGTACCATGGTGAAAACCTGGCAAACAGGCACCATGTGTAGTTGACTCTACTCCTTTGTCTACTATCATTCTAATCTAACTTCCTTGTACATAGTCCACATCCCTGTACATAGTCCACATCCCTGTACATATCCCTTATCCCTGTACATACTATCTATCCCTATACATATCACTTATCTTTCCCATCCATCACTTGTACATACCATTCGTAATAAGTGGTAGTCTTTCCCATAACCTGGAACGATTGACATCGAGTGCATTTCATATCCCCCATTTTATCCTATTCATAATCAATTAGTATTATACTCGACCGGGGGAAAACATTTGACGTGCATCATATTGGTTCTTACATTGGCTATGTTGAAAACGTAAAACCATAGAAAATCCAAAAACATCACAAAATGTCTTGAAAGAAAATCCAAAAAAAAATATTACAAAATGTCCTGAGAAAATTCAAAAACATCAGAAAACTTCAACAAGACCAAAAAAAAAAAAACATGCCAAAAATCCAAAAACAAAGTCAGAGTCAATCACACTTGTCATTCTTTGTCGTTTGTCAAACTACATTGCCTCTGCGACTGGACGTAGGAAAGACCATTTGTCGATGTGCCCCTGAGGCATTAGATCAGTCCTTTTAGGTTTGTTTGTATAAAATCATGATTCAATCCATATGACTATATGACAAGGTCATTGGTCGTGTCGAACTACGAGGTCTCTGCATGTACAACATAGGCAAGGCCATTAATCGATGAGCCCCCGAGGCTGCACTAGGTCAGTCCATTAGGGTTTGTCACATTCACTATCACACACGTCTTCTATTTGTAGTCAGTCTTGTCAGTTGAAGTCAAGTTGAACTATGAGATCTCTACATGTATAACGTAGGCAAGGCCATCAAGCAAAGAGCCCCCAAGGCTGCACTAGGTCAGTCCTTTAGGGTTCATCGTCACACACAGTCAATTGTCAGCACATCATATCAAGTCATGCATCAATCTGGTGAACAAGTCAACAATGTCTCTAAGTCAAGTCAAACAAATTACCAAAGCAACAACCAAAATAGATCAACAACAGACATCATCAAAACAATCAACTTGTGTCTTATTCAGGATGAGTCCTTCCTAAATATAGATATCAACAAAACAATCTATGTCTTATACAAGATGAGTCATTCTTCCATATTGACATTGTCAAACAATCAACATAGCCTTACACAGGTTATCACATCAATGGCATCAGACACAACATCTTATATGATACATGTCTTTCTGAAACCAGGCATTCTCATGCCTTATACAGATAGTCATAACATCGAAACCAGACTGAAAGTCTTATCCGGTGTGTGTATCTCCTGAAACTAGGCTCAAACAAACAAGATCAAGTTTTAGCAAATATTTTACTGGCTTTTGACTTTATGGATTATTTATCTTATCATTTCATTTGAATTTATGATGGGAATTATGTTACTAGCTTTCCAAGGATGTCCCATGAAGGATTTAGAGAAGCAACAATGTATCACAATTCTATTTTCTTTAACTATTGTCTGTTGACTATCTTTTATTTTATGATTGGAATCCTATTACTAGCTTTCTCAAGGATGTCCCATGAAGGATTTAGAGAAGCAACGATGTATCAAAATTCTATTTTCTTTAACTGTTGTCTGTCAACTGCCTTTTAACTTTGATTTTGAGTTATGTTACTAGTTTCCTCGAGGATGTCCCATGAAGGATTTAGAGGAGAAATGACGTCTCATGACCCATCTTTTATTTTGTCTATTTTTTGTAGTTTGTCTTGACAAAAGACTGGGGCAACTGTGCCCTTGGTATGAGTTAGAACAATCCTTGTATGCGACTGTCTGTTGTTAGCAAGTGTATGACCTTGCACACCTTGATCTATGTCATATTATGGTGTTTTTCTCCATTTGTATTAGTCCCGCCCAATGACGATTAACTGCAAAACCTTTTGTGATCCGGAAAAATATCGAAGATTTCTAATACTAACATCCATGTCTTTTATTATTCATCTTTCTTTTCACACTAACATTTCTTCTTTTCTACATCTTCACCACCTTTATGTATTTTCCTCTATCCTTTTGTCCTTCATCTTCTAGTTCTCTCATTGATTTTAAGAGCAGACTCATGTTCTTTGAACTCGTTTGTCCTCTCGAGGGGGCATACCACTACCTCCTCGTCATCCTTCCTCATCTTACTTTCACTAGGGCATATTTTTGATCGATTTTCTTTGACACAACGCCAAAATGACATTGTATCAAAGAGGGGCAAATGTAGACACAAAAATCTGGTCTAAGCCTGCAACTTCAATATTCTTCATAATTCATATTTCTATGGTCATGATTAAATAATGTCAATTATTTAATTATTTTCTAAAAGTCTTCTTTTCATCTATTAATTAAATAATCTTAATTATTTAATTAATTCTCATTTTCTTTATTCTATCTAATTAATTAAATAAACGCTTTAAATTTAATTATGTTACTAATTAACCTTATCCTTCTTGTCAAATTAAATAAATTCTTATTTAATTTACCCTTTATCATATGTCAACTATAATTAAATGAATTCTTTATTTATTTAATTATTCATTAAACCCTTTTATCACTTGATTAAATAAATCTTATTTATTTAATTATTCTTCAAATATCAAACCTTGAATTAAATGAATTATTCAATTCATAAAAATCTATTTTAACCCATTCTTCTATATTTAGATAATTGTGTAAGTTATCTAAGTATTCACTTTGACTCAACTTGAGATCTATTTAAATCAATCAGTTAACTCTTGATTTAATGTCTGAGTTGCTTTCTCGAGTAATCTCTTCGTCATATCATTTAGTCATCTAGTTCTAACTCAATTGCATGTACATGTGTATTAATTAAATATCTTTATTTAATTAATTAAATTTTGTGTGTGCATTCGAACAGGATGTTACTTTAATCCTATCTTTATCTTTATCATGCAAAGACTATTCTTCTGTTTTCGAATACCAAACTCGAAGATTAAATCATTTATTTAATCTTTATTTCCATTTCTATTTTTTATCACTCATGTCACTACTAACAGTTATCATAATGCATTTCTAATCTTTTGATCTCAACAGTTTGTCGATCTTTCGATCCTGACCTATCGTTCAAATGATCAATTTTCTATAAATTGATCTGTATTTCATCATTTCAGCCTCTCCCGAAATCTTATGACTTTTGGAAGCATATCTATTATTTGAATCTTTGATGTTTTGCTAAATCACTATCACAGGCTATACTTGCACAAGAGAAATCTAAGGGCAATTATACTACAACGGAAAAATGGAGGACAATTGAGGTTATACATGGAATTACATAGGTATTGGGTGAGATTGTTCAGTTTGTTTATGTTTTAGCTTTCCTTTTTTCTCTGTTGTTTAACTTAGATTGCATTGTTGTGTGTTGTTTAACCTTTCATTGCATTTTCTAGATGTTACAACTAGTATCAACACTATGAGTGAAAGAGTTGGAAAACTGAAGATCCACAGCGAGTGTGGTAGAGCGGGATGGCATGAGTCTCGAAATACATCTCACTACAGTATTGGTAATAGGACACCAGGTTGTGAAGCTCATACAAGTTTCACCAAACTTAGGTGCACCCAAAATGGAGAATAGGCACTAGATAAATGCAATCAAACACCCTAGAATATGAAGTGCAATGCAAGTATGTAAAAAGATATAGCAATTTTTAGATTTTAAACAAGATAATTTTTTGATTATGCCATGCAAAAACTTGAAAATGATGTCTTTTAATGCCAATTTTTATTTTCAAACAATACACTCAATTTGACTAATTAAACCTAATGCAAAAGATGACATATTTTTTCTGATTTTTTAAACTAAAACCCAGATTTAACAACAGATCAAAAGAATGTAAATAGAGACAAATCATTGCCCAAAAGTTTGAAACAACAACTGTACAAAGGAAATTTTTCCCTAGGGTGAATGGGTCTTAGCATAGGGGTTACAAAAATTTGAATTTGAGTTTGAATTTTAGATCTAGGGATTCCTATTTCAAGTTATAAACTATACTTTCAGTGATTGATTTTTCCAGATTTTGATGTTGCAAATACAATGATGGATAATATGACACTTTTTGAAATGCACTTTTGACTCAAATTTTGAATATGAATTATTGAAAACACACTAATATGCAAGTCCTATATTAAAAAATTAATGTAATATGCATGAATTTTTTTGAATTTTTTAGATTTTAAAGGATGAAAAATGCAAACCTAAAATTCTAAATGAGATGCAAACAAATGCAAGTTAACAACCCTAAATGGCATGCAAATAAATGAAATGCAATACAAAGAATGTAAATCCTAGATCTAGGGTTTGAATGGACTCCAAATCTAAAATTTTATAGTGCAAGAATATCGGGCTCACCAAAATGAAACATACGAAAAATGTGTGTTAATCAATAATGATGAAAAAAAGAGGGGATATAATGCACCTATCTTCTTTAGTTCATTAGGAAAAAAAATCCCCTAGGTCAAGATTGCCTTTCAACCCTTGGGTGAGTCAACCTTGGTGGAGATCTTTCTGTTTTTCTTATGACCTAGGATGAGGTAAATCTACTAAAACAAAACTTTTTGGGAGAAAGATTAAAAATAGTAAATAAACCCAAAAATGAAATGTAACACTTGAAATCACTAGATTAAACCTTAATCTAATAGAACCTACAACTTTCTAGCAGATCTAAGAAGGTTAAGTATTTTTGCACCTGTCACCAAAATGTTGTTGTTGAGTTTCCTTTGAGACTCATTCACCAAAGGGTGAATGGGTCTAGCTATGGGGGTTGAAAATATGCTTTCACAGTCCTTTGGTCCTATACATCTGCACTTCCAATTCCTCTAAGTTTCACAGTTAGAAATTCATAAATAAATTCTAAAAATGAGTTTTCGTGGCTCAATGAAAACTTTGGAAACTTTTGCAATTGTGTTCTCTTGATATATCTTCAATCCTTCTTCAACCTAATATCTGCAAAAACACACAAGATGGAAAAAAATGTTTGTTTTTGGTGAATGGGGGTTTTCCTTGGTCAAACCTCTTTTTGGTAATTAAACCTTGAATTGAAACAATAAAACATGAAAATAATGATGACTGAAAAATTGCTATGTTGAAAATCACCAAACCCTTGATTTGAAACCCTTGAAGGATTGAAACTTGATAGATCTATCCAAGACCTTGATATTCCATGAAGTGGCTTGATTGATGATGTGATCTCGATGCTTGAATCTTGATTTGAAACTTGAAACCTACATCAAAATGCTAGCTCCAAAAACATGCATGATGTTTGAGAAATTTTCTCTTGAACACCTCTGACAATAATCTTTGTTATACTTTTGGTTCTCATGAATTTATAGGATTTGAATTGATAAAAATACCTTGCTTTTATAGACAATCTTCTAATTTCCCAAAAATTAAACATTACAAGCATGAACGAGTCAAAGCACAGCAGATCTCGGCCCTGCAAAAAATTCCATTTCCAGCACGACATCAAGGAAGTTGTTCCAGCGAAGACTCTCTGACCAGGTCGTTGGGAAGAAATCTAAATGATCATTAATCTAGGAAGAGTGGAATACTAAATTCTCTCTAAATCGCGTTGAACAAATATGCCTTCATTTATGAGAAATTTATTCCTCGGTTTCAGGATATATTTATGTCCACATCTTTCTCTATTAGAGTTAGGTAGTTAGTTGTTTTTCTAATATAAATAAGTGTTCCTCCTGCATGAGTGAACTAGAACAGAGTGTGTTAAAGTTAGTATTATAATGAGAAACAGTGTTTTGTGTTAGTTTTCTTACAAGCAGAACAATCAATGTATATGATTTTGAGTTTATGAATAAAAGTTGACGAAGTTTTGAGTTCAATTCTTGTATAACTGGTTGATGCTTGCTAAGGGGGGCCACTTAGTGAGTATCTGTAGTTAGTTATTTTCTATTGATCATAAGTTAGATTTCATTCTTAAAGGTTTCAGTGCAAACTCAGTCTTATATTGTTCCTGCAGCATCGAGAATCCATCCCTGTGTTTGTTCCTGCAGCATAAGGCCAGTTCATAGTTTGTTTCTTAGTAATAGTTGTCATGATTTCTACTTTGATTAAGTTATGCTTAAGTTAAGAATACTTTACATTACATTCCTACAACATAAGTAGAATTCCTTCCAAGCATTTATTTCTAGTAAATTGTGACTGAAACTGGTTCTTAGTGCACATACAGTGCTGCTCCATTTCAAGTATACGTTCCCTGGTTTGACAATGTAAATGAATGACCATAAGAAGATGTTAGTCACCAACTAGAATGTCCAATTCCCAGGTTATGATTTTCCATGACTTTTATATCCTTTTGTGGGCGTGATCATTTTTGGCACCGTTGTCAGGGATGGTGTCAAGGTAAGAACCTGTCGTAGTCATTGTTAGCAGTAGTTTAGTGTTTTTACTCAAGCATTTTCAAAATTCTTTCAATTTACGGTTAATTCTATTGCATGCATAGAAGAAGAGACGCTTTGGTAAGATTCCTCCCTGACCTTCCATTCATTCATAACAATTCCGAACCAACTTATAATCTATTTGAGGAAGGAGGAGACCAAGATATCAATCCATTTGCTGAAAACCTGCTTGTTGAATTGCCATTTCACCTAACTGACGAAGAACCTCAAGAAAATCCATTTGCTTTGATACTCCATCAAGAAAATATGGCATGAAATCCACCTAATCAACCTCCTGCTTTTGAATTCCCCATCATTGCTCAGCAAGATAATGATAACCTTAAAAATAGTCCTTCTTCATTATTTCCCAAGTTCTATGGACTAGTTACAGAGGACCCAGACACTTTCTTGTTTGAGTTTGACATCCTCTATCGCAGCTATGATTACACTTCAAATGCTCACAGGCTGAAGTTGTTTCCTACTACTTTGAAGGAGGGAGCTCTTAGATGGTTTATGAGTTTAGGAAGGGGTGTTGTTGATAGTTGGGCAGCTATGCAAACAATTTTTTTTGAGAAATACAAGGAATATTGTAAGAGTGGTAGTAAGGGTGATGATATATTCAGAATTCAACAAAAGGAGGATAAAAGCCTGGAAGACTATATCTCAAGATTCTTGTTTTCCCTGAAAAAGAATTCAGACCATACTCTCAATGAAGAATCTCAGAAGCTACTTTTTCTAAGGGGAATCAATGACACCTGTATAGATTCCCTCGACCTGATAGGAGGTAGATATAACCCAAGTTCATTGGGATGATATCAAAAAAATATGTCATAACTACTCTCGAGCAATTGTTAAGAAGGGTAGAGGTCATCAAGCCACAGTGGGAAAGTCTTCTACTAATGGAGTTTCACGGATGGAGATCACACATTTGTTGTTTGATTTCAAGCAGGATATCATAAACAACATGGCTACACAGTTGGATACTATGCAAGCTCGGAAGAAACATGAGGAAGTTGAAGCAATATTAGTTGAGTTATGTCCACATTGCAGACAAAAGAAACGTGATTGTAGATGTAAGATGGTGGCTAATCTGGAGGCTAAGAAATTACCTACTGATTTCAAGATAGTAGAGGGTGATGATGACCAAGTATTCTTTGTTGCACAAAGACGACCATGGGCTCAAAGCCAAGGTATGCCTTAAGACCCTTTGACTTTTGGTAATCCTTATTCTAATTACAATAACTAATGGCAACCTACATATGGCCCATCACCATCTTGGAATAATTCTCAACCACACTGGCCTAACTATCAGAGTCCTCAATGGCAATCTCCTCAAGGAGGTTGGTAGCAGCTACAAGGACAATGGACTCTACCCCAAGGTAATTGGCTACAGAATCCTCAAGGAGAGGTTCTCAGCAATGGTAGAACCAATCCCCTGGATCCCTATAGCTTTAGCAACCACAACCTCTGGCTCTCATGCCATCTCCTGCAGCACCTGCAACAAATACTGGCCTTCTAAAACAAATGCCTATGCCTGCTCAACCATTGTCAAATCCTAATAATAAACAACAATAGCAACAACAACAGCCTATGTATTTTGCAGAAGCCAATCAATACCTAGCATATGCCCTGAATATTAATGATATCCATCTCAGGTCTAGAACCACTCTCGTTGCTCCATAGCCACCTGTAATTACAGAGATGAGCCTGTCCTGCTGCATCAGGCCAAACTACCTTTTCTTCAGAGATTGAAAATTACTACATCCAAGTCTATGGAAGAGCCTACCTTTGATATTTTGGATCAGCTGAAGAATGTACACATTCAAATTCCTCTTTTTCAAACCATTAAAGATGTCTTAATTTATGGAAAAGCCATTAAGAAGGCCTGTTTAAAGAAACCAGGAAGAAAGAAAAAGGATCCCCAAACTATCAATGTTCTAGGATAGTTGGTAGATATTATGTTAGGGAAGGTAGTCATTCCAAAATATATTGACCCTGAGATTCTTGTGGTACAAATAAATATTAATGGCCAGATAGTAAAAAATGTTTTAATTGACCTTGGTGCAACCATCAATGTAATGACCAAGCATACTATGGAGTATTTGAATATCCTAACCATTCGGTCTACACCTACCATCCTGCAACTTGCTAATAGTTCCACAGTAACACCTGATGGAGTGGTAGAAGATGTCATTGTTATTCTTGAGTCTTGGGAATACCCAACAGATTTCACCATATTGTTCACTAAGGAAACTTTGGGAGGATATCCTATCATCCTAGGTAGACCATGGTTAGCCATAGCTGATGCTTTTATAGGATGTCGTTTAGGAGACATGACAATTTTTGATGTTCAGTCAAGAAAGAAATTGGATTTATACCCACCTGCCCAGCCTCAGCTAGACTTGTCTCAACCAATTTGGCCAGATTTAGGAGAGGAAACTGAAGAAGTCAATTCATTGGCTCAGCTAATGATGCTGCAAACTAATCCATTTTCCCAGCTTTAGAGTGAGGATGGCCTACTTTTACATATTTTGTAGTCCAACTCTGATCTGAGTAGCCAATTTGTTCCAGATAGCTGTCTTCAGCAGTGTTTCTTGCAATAATTGAATCCTAAGAGCCTGCCACCTAAATTTCCTGCATTTTATCATAATTTTCTTCTACATGAAATACATACACCACCTTTATTAGTAGCCTCCATGAATGATCTTACCAAGCAAGTAGAAGTGTCTCCAGGTCGTTGTCTGAATACCAATAATAAGTTGTCTCAATCTCAACAAACTACCCTAGTCACAATGCTGCAAGATCAACACAAAGCTTTTGCATGGGACTATGGGGATATGAAGGGAATAGATCCTCAACTCTGTACTCATAGGATCTACTTTAAGGAAGATTTTTCACCTATTAGGCAGCCTCAAAGAAGGATAAACCCAACATTCAGGGAAATAGTTAAAAGTGAGCTCCAAAAATTGCTTGATGTTGGTTTTATCTACCCCATTTCAGACAGTCAATGGGTATCCCCATTAGTGATTGTTCCTAAAAAAGGTGGAAAATGGAGATTTTGTGTAGACTACAGGGAGCTGAACACAACAACTAAAAAGGATCACTTTCCACTGCCATTTGTTGACCAGGTGCTAGACTCATTGTCTGGTAAAAAGTATTTCTTCTTTTTGGATGGATATAGTGAGTATAATCAAATTAGAATTGCCCCTAAGGATGAAGACAAAACAACTTTTACCAGTCCATGGGGCACTTTTTCCTACTCTATCTTACCTTTTGGACTGTGTAATGCACCTGCAACATTTCAAAGGGCAGTGATCAGTATTTTTGCTGACATTTCTCATGATTCTATGGAGATCTACATGGATGACTTCACCACTTATGGAGTTACTTATGAAGAAGCATTAGCAAATTTGGAGAAAGTGTTGAAAAGATGTAAGGAGCAAAAATTGTCTTTAAATAGTGAGAAGTGTTTTATGATGATGCAAGAGGGAATTGTTTTAGGCCATCATATCTCTCAAGCAGGAATTCAAGTTGATCTTGCAAAAATAGAAGTCATTCTAACTTTACAAACACCTATGAAACAAAAGGATGTTAAAAGCTTCTTAGGACATGCTGGATATTATAGAAGATTTATCAAAGATTTCAGCAAAATAGCCAATCCATTATATGCCTTATTGACTAAGGATTCTAAATTTAATTGGACTGAGGCCTGTGACAAATCTTTCCTCCAGCTTAAGAACTTGCTTACTTAGGCACCTATTCTTCAAGGACCGAAGTGGATTTTTCCCTTTCATATACACACAAATGCTTCTGATTATGCCATAGGGGCAGTTTTAGGACAGAAAGAGAATTTTACAGAGCATGTTATATATTTTATTAGCAAAAACCTTCAAGGCCCTGAATTAAACTATGTTGTCATAGAGAAAGAATTGCTAGTAGTTGTGTATGCCCTAAACAAGTTTCGACATTATGTCACTGGTTACCAAATATTTGTCCATACAAATCATGCAGCAATAAAGTACCTCATGAATAAGCCTGCCATAGCTGGTAGATTAGCAAGATGGCTCCTATTGTTGCAAGAATTTGATATCACAGTTATTGATAAGTTAGGCTGAGCTAATGTGGTGGTTGATTTCTTGTCAAGACTTCAAACAACTACACCTACCACCCCTGAGGTAATTGATGATAGCTTTCCCGATAAACATTTGTTTTCTATTGCTGCTCAAACTCCATGGTATGCAGAAATTGCAATTATTTAGCAGCCAACAAGATCCCACCTCACTTCTCACCAAAGGAAAGGAAATTGTTGGTAGAGAAAAGTTTTAACTTTTCATGGATTGCAGACTGTTTATTTTATACAGGACCTGACCAAGTCATGAGAAGGCGTGTTAGGGAAGATGAGACCTATGAGATTTTGCATGCCTGTCATGAGGAGCCATGTGCTGGGCACTTTGCAGCCAAGAGAACATCTATGAAAGTGCTTGCTACAGGATACTATTGGCCCACATTACACAAAGATGTTGTAGCCCACACCAGAAAATGTGACAGATGTCAATGCATGGGGAGACCAACAAGGTCTGATGAAATTCCCTTGTATCCTCAAGTGGTAGTCAATCCCTTTGACAAGTGGGGCATGGATTTTGTTAGGACTATTGATCCTCAATCCAATGGGAAATCATACATTTTTTTCTGCACTGATTATGTAACCAAGTGGGTGGAAGTGAAAGCAATGACACATGCCCATGACAATAAAGTTGTTGAGTTCCTGTATGAGCAGATTTTTACTCGGTTTGGAGTCCCAAGGGAACTTATTACTGATCAAGGAGTTCAGTTTATATCAAACTTAATCACTTCATTGATGAATGATTACAAGATCAGGCACAAAAATTCTAGCCCCTATCACCCTCAAGCCAATGGTCAGGCAGAGGTTACCAACAGAGAAATTGAGGCAATCATTACTAAGACAGTACAATTACATAAGAAGGATTGGAGTAGTCACCGTCCTAAAGCAGTCTGAGCCTATAGGACAACATGGAAAACAACTACAGGGTTTACTCCTTTTCAGTTACTCTATGGAAAAATTGTCATGTTGCCAATAGAGTTTGAGCATAAGACCTTACGGACTACTCTCCAGCTTAACATTGATATTTCAAAAGCCCAAAAGGAATACCTCCTGCAGCTGAATTCATTGGATGAGATAAGGAAAGCTGCCCTACAGCATACTGAAGCTATCCAACAGTAAAGAAAAAAATGGCATGACAACCATATCAGAACTAAGCAATTCTCTGTTGATGATTGGGCGCTGCTCTATGATTCCAGGTACAAGGAAAATCAAGGTAAACTCACCACAAGATGGCTTGGTCCTTATGAAATAGAAAATGTGTTTGATAATGGTTCAGTTCAGTTAGCTACAATTGATCATGTCCGATTCAAGCTACTGGTTAATGGACACTGTCTTAGGTTGTATCATAAGCCAGCGTCCAAAGAAGAATTTATGAAGTAGTTTGTTTCAGATGTGGCCACCGATCTTCCTGCAACAAAAGGGTTCTGTCTTTCTCCTGCAACATCTCTTTAAAATTTTATGTTGCATGCCCATAATAAAGGTTTCCTTTTTAAGGAAGCCACTTTCTCCGTTTTTCATCCATCACCCCCATTCATTTCCTTTTCTTCCACATCACCCATCCTACCGTACCGCCCTCATTTATGGTTTCAATTCCAGCTGTCATTTAATGATGAGCTGTGATCTTTCCCAGCATGTACGAGCACTTATTACAAGGTACGCGATATCTTTTATTGTCACATCGTTTATTTATTTCATTTATTCATTAATTGCTATGTACATATCAATCATTATTGTCTGTTCTTTTCCCATCATTTCGCACATGTGTGGACACATGCCAAATTTTTAGTAGGGGGTGGAGATAATCCATTTCAACTTTTTCTTATGCCGCTGTCACAGCTGTTAAGATATTTTTATTTTCTTATACTTACCAAGTACGACTGCGTGCTTTTATTCTAAATAACAATTAATTGCTTGATTTGGGTAGTTTTTAACAATCATTTAATGCAATTATCATTTGTGTCATTCTTGGAAAAGTAAAGAAAAGTGACGGCAGGGCAGAAAGAAGCAAGGCAAAAAGCAGAATTTTTTTTTTTGAATTTTCAGAAGAAGTTTGAGTTTCAGGAATCTCAGCTGGGATAATTTGTGAATATGGGTGGCTAGTTAGTAAGACATGAGTTTGTAGCTCATGAAATCTTGATGCAAAATCCTCAAACGGTTCAAACATTCAGCAATTGTGGTTGGCTGAATTATTTTCTGAGGTTAGATTCCTATAATGAGGAAGCTGCAGGTGAGTTTTTGAGAACTCTTTTAGAGGGAGAAGCTACAGTATGGGGTTTGATAGTAGTCGTTATTGAGGAGTGGATTGCTGAAATAACTGGGCTTCCAGTGGTAGGAGAAATTTTTTCTTCAGATGTTGTCTCTGCTAGGGCAAAATTCACAATACCAACTGATGGACCCTTGGAGGTTTCCAAACAAGGATGCAAACGGGTGTCACTGCCTCCTCCATACTCAGAATATGCCGCCTTCATAATTAGGTACTTGACTTGTGAGGGACGTTTTTCCTATTTGCATTCCTATCATTTTAAACTATTGAGTCATATGAGGCACGGTTTAGCTGTCAATGTTCCAAATTTTTTGTTAAACCTTTTGAAACATTGTGCCCATGAAACCCAGAGGGGTAAGGACAACTCTATCGCCCATCATGCCCTCATTAAAATCTTGATCGAGTGTTCCCTGAGGGATGTATCAACCCTTTCTTGACAAGAGTTTGTTGCCCAGAACGGTCTGCAACCTCCAGAGCCTCCTAGAGCACTCCCTGCACAACACAAGAAAAAGAAAAGGAGAGTATAATCTACAAGTAGGGAAGCAGAGCAAGAATCATCTACTCCTGCAGCGCATAGTCTTGCAGCCTCCACACCAGAGCCCTCTACCCATGTACAAACCAGGTCTGCCAGTAGAAAAGAAAAATGGAAAACGAAGGTAGGAGAGTCATCTAGGGCAGAACAAACCCTAGAATCTGACCCTCATGTTCAAAAGAAAAAAAAATTTGCTCCACTCTTTCTTGCAGCATCTTCCCCTGTAGCAGTTTCTCCTGTAGCAACGCCTGTTGCCACTACAGTTTCACTATCATCTTCTCCTGCTAAGTCTGAATCCTCTAAGCAGGTTAGAAAAAGGAAAGCCATGAAAGTGTCTCCTACAACTGTTACTTTAGAAACATTCCCAAGAAGAGTTTCATCAAGGAAACAGCGTAAAGTTACATCAACCTCCATTCAACCTGAAATTATAGTAATTTCTGAGGAATCTAAGGAATTCAGTCATGATGTTTCTCAGAATGTATTTGAGAATGTTCCACAAATTCCATCTATTATTCTTGAGGAAGCACAACAGGGTAGTGGTAATAAAAGGGGGATGCCAAGTCTTGATGACTTGGCTGAAGCAGCTAGGCAAGTTTCAGAAGAAACACAATCTCCTCTTGGGCAGCAACATGAGTCTATCCTACAGCAAGAGGAAGAATAGCTTGAACAATCTGATGTGTCCAATGAAGCCCCATTACCCCCTGAAACTTGTTGAGCATTGGTTGTTTATAAAAGGACATTATTGATTGAATATTTGGAATATCTTAGGACGACATGGAGACCTATTACATTTCAAACTTTGAGTTTCTGCTATTTAGCCAGAACTGAAATTCAACAAAGCCTTTGGGAAGAAGAAAAGAAGAAATTGAAAAGAGAAATTGAAAGACAAAAACAGGAAATTAAAGAAATGAAAGAGAAAATGGATGAAATGGTGAAGATAACTGGTAAAATTATGGAATGTAGACCACCACCTAGGGTATATGCTATGTTCCTTAAAGAGCAATTTCTTTGGTTTCAATTGATGAGAATTTCAAGAAATTTAGACCCTATCATTCACACAGCTAAGGAATTTTATGATGCATATCAAGTAGCACCTAGTTGGCTGAAAAATTATTTATGTGAGTTCTATTTGCATGGTTTGCTAATTCCCTCTGAAACAGAGTGGAATTCGCTTCTCTACATTGGTGACATTCATTTGAGGTCACTCATGTCTTGGGCAGCCAATGAAACTAACTATGGAAGACAATTAGAGGCTTATGAAGAGGTTAAAAGGAATGAACCCATTCCACTGCGACCTGAAAGCTCAGATCTCCACATAATTCTGAGAACTTGGCTCTCTGTTGTGTATGGATTCAATGATCAGACAGAAATAATGAAAATATTTGATATCAGGAAGCAGGTGTATGATGAGTTCAAACACCAAACATATTTGTTTTGGAAGCTTTCATCTTCTAGAATTGAAACAAGATGTGAAAAACTGATTGTTAGTCTGAGGAAATATGAGCCTCATAACCCTCTAAACTTTAAGGCAGCCATCAAAAGGACAGAGAATTATATACAGCTTGGTCTCCAGAAAAGGTTTGAGTTATGGTTACCATTGACATTTCAACCTCTAGTTTTGATGTGGCCACTTTACCCTTATAGGGCTACAGATGTTAATGAGGATGCAGAAACCCGCAAGTATGAGAGATGGAAAAAATTTAGAGGTTTCTACTACAAATTTGGAACTTCATTACAAGGCCATGCTACTCCTACTGATTTCAGAGAAACAACTAGAAAGCTTAATGCTGGAGGACCATCATTAGGATAAGTAGGGGGCAAATGATGAGCTCGAAATATGCTCATAATTTGAATATTATGATGTATTTTTAATACCCTTACTCTTATTGTTGATGGTTGTTTTAACTCTTTGATTAAAGAATTTTTATCTAAAATCAGGTAGTATTCTATAGTTACACATTCCTATATTCTTGTAGCTTAACATCTCTATGTGTCTGTATTAATTACCCTGTTTGACCTCTCGAATGACTAATATAATGCATGTGATTTTTGGATAATGAAATGGATTTAATATGTGATTAATGAATGTGTATTGTGTTATTTTCCACGCATTCTTTCTTTCGTTTTTGTTGCCATGTGCATCGTAGGTTGTTGAAGGAAGCATGAACGAGTCAAAGCGCAACAGATCTCGGCCCTGTAGAAAATTCCATTTCCAACACGGCATCAAGGAAGTTGTTCCAGCGAAGACTCTCTAACCGAGTCGTTGGGAAGAAATCTAAATGATCATTAATCTAGGAAGAGTGGAATACTAAATTCTCTCTGAATCGTGTTGAACAGATATGCCTTCATTTATGAGAAATTTGTTCCTCAATTTTAGGATGCATTTATGTCCACGTCTTTCTTTGTTAGAGTTAGGTAGTTGTTGCTTTTCTAATATAAATAAGTGTTCCTCCTGCGTGAGTGAACCAAAACAAAGTGTGTTAAATTTAGTATTACAATGAGAAACAATGTTTTGTGTTATTTTTCTTACAAGCAGAACAATCAATGTATATGATTATGAGTTTATGAATAAAAGCTGATGAAGTTTTTAGTTCAATTCTTGCATAACTGGTTGATGCTTGCTAGGGGGGCCCACTTAGTGAGTATTTGTAGTTAGTTATTCTCTGTTGATCATAAGTTAGATTTCATTCTTAAAATTTTCAGTGCAAACTCAGTCTTATATTGTTCCTGCAGCATTGGGAATCCATCCCTATGTTTGTTCCTGCAGCATAAGGTCAGTTCATAGTTTGTTTCTTAGTAATAGTTGTCATGATTTCTTCTTTGATTAATTTATGCTTAAGTTAAGAAGACTTTACATTACATTCCTACAGTATAAGTAGAATTCCTTCCAAGCATTTATTTCTAGTAAATTGTGACTGAAATTGGTTCTTAGTGCACATACAGTGCCGCTCCATTTCAAGTATATGTTCCCTAGTTTGACAATGTAAATGAATGACCATAATAAGATGTTAGTCACCTGCTAGAATGTCCAATTCCCAGGTTAGGATTTTCCATGACTTTTATATCCTTTTGTGGACATGATCAATGCTTAGTATCAGATGACCATCAAAGAATCAAAGCATTCTCAGTCTAATTACGAAGGAATTGCTACTGTTATTAACCTAGGAATAATTCACAACATAATGATAGATTAATAATCATTCCAATATGGATCAAAGGGTTTAATCCCTATTAAAATTTATAAGTATTGGATCAAACATCAGGCTGAATTATTCTTCAACACAGACTCTTATTTACACCCAAGTTTGATACAATAACACCCTATTTATTAGTGGAAAGGAATAATAGCATTATCATTGAATTCACAAGTCCAAAGAGACTGAAACTACAAAGTTATGGCATTGTTTAGATTGAAAAATGTATTTTCAATATTGCCATGTTACCAAGTTTATCTTTTCATCAATATAAAGGACAAGGCAACGTGTTCTTGAGAAAAAAATTTCCCTGAAGTTGGATTAAAGAAATACCTGTTGGAATTGCTTCTACAACTTAAAAATTGTATCTACATGACAATAAAGCAAGATAATAAAATTCATCCTCACAAAACATCCTCAAATAATGCTTTTCCAATGAAGATAAGTTCTTGCTACATAAAATTTAATAAATATAGTGCTTATTACATTAATCAAGCATCATCATGATGAGGAAGAACTTGAAGATGGAATCATCTAGAAAACATAGCAATTGATTCTTCACTTGGATAGCAAAAGAGAAGGAAATTGAAAAGGATAAAGCAAGAAAAATGTTTGCATGTGGAGATTTCAAAAAATCTAGATGCAGATTAGTGTTGCATACCATAGATATGATGCCTGTGACAGAGAGGGCTCTTCACTAATGCACATGATGCCACTACCATGGGCTCTCCTCTATCTCTATCTATATATCCTCCAAATCATTAACCATCCTTTCTTTCACCATCAATGGTGGGGACATATAGAGAGATTAGCCTCAATAAATGCCATTTCCACGTCACTCATGATTTTCTTTAGGGATGTCCATCTCCCTCTCACTATCTCTTCCATATCAACAATAGTAGAGAGAATCCCCCTCTCTTCAAGAGTTAAAGAAAATTTGAGACCAGAAATTATCCCTCCGAGAATAGCCACATATCTGTCATTGCTCAAAGGAGAGGTGAATTTAACCCACTCTTGCATAAATGACTTTTGAATTCTCCTTTTGGAAAATTTGTGCCTAGTGGTTCATCCCTCTTCTTTCTTAGGTCTTTTCTACGCAACAATGCTCAACTCCCATGTAAAGACATGCCTCCCCTCATTCGTGTTGGGAATAGGATGCCATTTAATTGCAATCCTAAACATATTTCATGTATCTCCTAATTCCTTGGAAAGTGTTCCCCAACACTAGGATTAGAAAGAGATTAAATTCGAATGAAATGAACATGTATTTTGGCATTTGTAATTATTCCTAAATGATAGGAACATGGGGGGATGTCCAAGAAGAGCTCCTACAAAATATGAGCACATGGGGCACCCACATGGAAGGTGGAATCCACCTTGCTTAAGTTAACTGTTTGGAGGATTGATAACACTTTAGTAATGCATGTAAAGATCCTACAAGTTAAGGATTGATATTTACATGAGTGGAGTTTAGTTTAGTTTAGTTTAGTTCAGTTATCTTCAGCTGCATGTAGTTAGTTTCAGTTGAATGCTAGTTGACTTCAGTTACATGACAGATAACATGTGGATACATTTAGTTAAGTGGGGATGATCAATCAAGCATAATGTTTGCATGAATTGGTGGAGAGATATGTTTTAGTTAAATAAGATTGACTTGGACCCACCTTGGGCACCCAAGTTGGCATCTTTGAGTTAACACCTTTTGCATGAGAAGATATTTACAAGGCTCAGTTAAGTGGGCCCATCCTTGGGCGCCAACTTTGAGGTGATGCTTGCAAGATATTTTCTTGACCAATGATCAGTTAAGTGTTCAGTTTGGAGCGTCTAAATTGAGGAGACTTTGGTTTTGAATTCATGTTACAGTGTGGAACTCTACTTGCACAATCTAGGCATGGATTTATGAGAGGAGATTTATGCTCTTGTTTTGATCAACTGTTTGGAGTTTACAATGCTTATAATTGTCTATTTATTACAGCAATTGCATCAGAATTTGTAATCTGGATTGCAGATTAGTAGGTTGAGCTTGTGCATGTGTGAGGGTTTGAAGCATGGCATGGGATGTGTCGATTCATACTTGGTCACATGGAATGAATGGATAGCTTGTGTTGCAGAAAGTGTATGAGAGTTTTGTGCAGGTTGTGAAGAAGGATTGTTGAATGCAAGGAAGCATATCAATCAAGGATTGATATATTATTATTGTAATCTTGTTCTAAGGTTAAATAATACAAGCACTATTGATTCTGGTGGAGTTTTTTCCGAAAGGGTTTCTCCATGTATGTGTTGTGTCACTTCTATCTTCTTGTCTCATTCTTCTACAATCTTTTGTCTCTTTCTAAAATTGGTAAAATTGATCTAAAAAGATTAATCATACACAAATAATTGTGGCAAAGAACACTTAATTAAATCTATAGTCACATAGGTTTACAAGTTTTAAGGTACAATTTCACCTTCAATTTCAACATTTGGTATCAAAGCTAATGGTTGGGTAAAGTTTGGGGCACCTTTCTCTTAAAATTTTGAAGGTTTTTTGGCTGTAGTGGGAGCTTGTACTACTTTGTTATTATAGATTTGTAAAAGAAGTATGTTACAATGAGTTATACTTCTTGTCTAGATATTGAAAGATTCAATGGATCTAGTTAGGAGATGGTTATCACGATGTCATGGATAGCTTGGTTACATGTTTTAGTGGGAACTTTTGACAGTGATGGTTTGATGTTTATCTTGTTGCCATGTATAGCTTCATATCAAAGTTCAGTGGGAGCTTTGGTAGGATATGGTTATCTTCATGTGATTTGAAGATGTTTTAAAATCTTGTTTCATGGAGGACCCTTAGAGTCTTTGGTAAAGGTGTTACCATTCTTCCTTTAGAGAGGATTTAGTTCTCTTTGAATTTGGGTATTAATCATTTGCTTGGAGCTTCATGATTATGTAGGTTGCATTTGAAGTTGGAATGGATTGATTGGTTGGTGCTCATGGATACTAGAGAGACTTGGGTTAGGCCAGATATTTCTTATGTTAAGAGATATGTGTTGGAATGGTTACTTGTTATAAAAAAAATTCAACAATAAAGACTAAGGAGCCTACACCTGGAAATGAATGTGAGTCCATCATAGACCTGATGAGAAGGTTGTCTTTATTGAAAGCCTATATTGCTTGGTGTTATATGCACAAGACAATCTTGTATCCCACTCTTGGTCTACTCGGCAGGTAAATGATCTAAGAGGTGTTGCCCGCCTAATTATTAGATGCATTATTTATATGTATCTTGTCTTCTCTTATGCATTAGTCTTGAAAATTGAGTTTTGAGGGATTATCGAGAAGTAGATGCATGATTTTATGTATTTTCATTGTTCTCCTTGCAATCTTGAACTTGATTTAGTTTGGAGGATTTGGGTAGAAGAGGTAGGAGAGATAGTTAGTGGCTTTGGGCATATTCCCTTTTATTGTGGGAATGTTTGGCTAAGTTTGATCTACTTTCTATGAGAGGTTTACATCTAAGTTCTGCCATGTTTCATTATAAGTTGAATGGTTAGATGTTGATATCCTTTCAGTTTGGGAGTGTTGAAGGAGATCTTACTTTACACAGTTTGGCACATGTTAGTGTGGTATAAGAACATGGTTTGATTTGCAAGTTCTCTCTTTGTGGGAATATTGTATTCTTCTTGAAGGTTCTCGTGTTATGAGAGGTGTATTTTTCATATCATTGTATGCTTCTTTGAAACTATGATAGAGGAGTTAGCCACATCCTCTATGTGAAGTGCTATAGGAGGTCTTGTTAATGTTGTGATCTTGTTTTCAGATTTGACATTACCTGTGCAGTGGGAGTTCCAGAAGGTATTTGTGTTTTGTATGAGAGGGGCACCTCTCTTGGACTAGTTAAACTTTACTACAATGAGTTACTTCAGAGGTTTTCTATCACATGTCTATGTGTGTTATCACCTTGAAGTCTTATTTTGTAGGATGGTGGATATACAAGGACTTCTTTGTAGATTTGGGTTGTTATGTTGATATATAGCATGAAGTTCTACCTATGATAGTTTGGTTACAGAGACTTGGGAAAGGTATTGATTGAGAAAGTTGACGCTTTGATCAATGTTGCAGATAAGTTCTCTTGGTGCAGGAAGGCCATTGTCCTTGAGTCTTGTACTTGATTTATAATATTGATTCCTTGTTTAGAATTATTGCAATTTATAATGTCAAGTGGGAGAATGTTGGGAATAGGATGCCATTTAATTGCAATCCTAAATATATTTCATGTATCTCCTAAGTCCTTGGAAAATGTTCCCCAACACTAGGATTAGAAAGAGATTAAATTCGAATGAAATGAACATGTAAATTGACATTTGTAATTATTCCTAAATGATAGGAACATGTGGGGATGTCCAAGAAGAGCTCCTACAAAATACGAGCACATGGGGTGCCCACATGGAAGGTGGAACCCACCTTGCTTAAGTTAACTATTTGGAGGATTGATAACACTTCATTAATGCATGTAAAGATACTACGAGTTAAGGATTGATATTTACATGAGTGGAGTTAAATTCAATTCAATTCAGTTCAGTATCAATTTAGTTCAGTTCAATTCAGTTATCTTCAGTTGCATGTAATTAGTTTCAGTAGAATGCTAGTTGACTTCAATTGAGTTGAGTTGCATGACTAATGAATTCAATTGCATGACAGATAATAGGTGGATACATTTAGTTAAGTGGGGATGATCAATCATGCATAATGTTTGCATGAATTGATGGAGAGATATATTTCAATTAACTAAGATTGACTTAGACCCACCTTGGGCGCCCAAGTTGGCATCTTTGAGTTAACACCTTTTGCATGAGAATATATTTACAAGGATCAGTTAAGTGGGCCCATTCTCAAGCGCCAACTTTGAGGTGATGCTTGCAAGATATTTTCTCAACCAACTATCAGTTAAGTGTTCAATTTGGGGTGCCTAAATTGAGGAGTCTTTGGTTTTGACTTCATGTTACAATGTGGAACTCTACTTGCACAATCTAGGTGTGGATTTATGAGAGGAGCTTTATGCTCTTGTTTTGATCAACTCTTTGGAGTTTACAATGCTTATAATTATTTATTTATCGCAAAATCAAAGTTTGTAATATGGATTGCAGGTTAGTAGGTTGAGCTTGTGCATGTGTGAGGGTTTGAAGCATGGCATGGGATATGTGGATTCATGCTTGGTCACATGGAATGAATGGATAGCTTGTGTTTCAGAAAGTGTATAAGAGTTTTGTGCAGGTTGTGAAGAAGGATTGTTGAATGCAAGGAAGCATATCAATCAAGGATTGATACAGTATTATTGTAATCTTGTTCTAAGGTTAAATAATACAAGCATTATTGATTCTGGTGGAGTTTTTTCTTGAAATGGTTTCTCCACGTATATGTTGTGTCACTTCTATCTCCTTGTCTTATTCTTCTACAATATTTTGTCTCTTTCTACAATTGGTAAAATCAATCTAAAAAGATTAATCATACACAAAGAATTGTGATAAAGAACACTTAATTAAATATACAGTCACATAGGTTTACAATTTTTAAGCTACAATTTCACCTTCATTTTCAACAATTCATTTCTCACCTTTAGTAATGAGCTTGAAGCATTATTTTCCTTATAATGACTTTTCCCTCTCTCTTCCTCCTACCAGATTCCAAAAATGCTCTTCCCCACTTTCTTCAATTACCATTGACATTCAAGAAAATCAATTTTAAAAGAATGTTAATAATTGCAACCTTCAAGATATTAAATCTAATAATATAATAATAATAATATATTTTTTATATTATTATAATGAATTAAAAAATTTATTTTTAAATTATTTACATTCTATAATTTATTAATCAAAATTAGGCTCCATTATCTTTAGTATAAATTCACATTTATAAAATTATCTTTAACTTCTAAAAATAAATAATTATGAAATATAATTATTTCATAGTTAAATTTATGCATGACAATGAGATGTGACAAAATCTCTCAACATAATCTTCCAGTAGCCCATCTTCTCTGTGACATCCTAAAGATGTCATCCCTTTTTTTGTATATGTCTCTACAATAATCTTGATATTTCTCCATGAATTTTGTCTTCATTATCTCCCAGTTGGGAAAAACATTCCTTCCCAATCCCGTGAACCAATGTAGAGCAACATCCTTTAGTGTGGTTGAAAATAATTTGAGTTAGTGAGCATCTTTGGTATAGTCATAGCTCCTGCACAACACATCAAACTCAACAATAAATGTGTCTAGATCTTTTGTAACTAGTCCATAGAAAATAGGTAATGTTGAAGTGGGTATATTTTTAAGTGCAACAACCATTTCTTGATTGGTTATGGGAAAATAAAATGTTACATGCTCTTCTAGATCATCCACTGTTGCATCACCCATGATGTTAAAATATCTTATGGAAGTCTCCTCTATGTTTTGGCTAGCTACTAGTGTGAGAGATAGTTCTTCCTTGTTAATCCCCTCAACTTGTTCACTATTTCCACTAGTATCTTCAAATGCTTCGTGTACTAAGGGGAGAAATATTCCTAGAGCATCTCTCTACCTCCATATGCAATGGTTTTGGCTCTTTTAATTAATAGAAATAGTTTTTTTGGTGATTCCTAAATACCTATTAATCTTGATGCTAAAATAAAGTTTTCTATGTAATGAAAACTTAGAAAGAATTTAAAACAAGCAAAATAATCCTAAACTTAGCACCATCCTGACAACGATGCCAAAAATGTAGGGCTTCCTCAAATGCCTAATTAACTACTAGTGCTATTACTAGACTAGGTAGTTCATCACTCAAGAGAGGGCTCATTAAATCATCAACCAGGGAGTTGTAAAACTTCAGATAGTATTGGTAGAATATATACATTTATAGATTCTAAACATCCTATATCGGTTGAGCATAGGTGAATGAAATACCTATAAATACAGTAAAAGCTTTTAATCAAAATAAACTTGTTCTCTCAAAACAAAGTAAATGAATATAAACAACTACCTTTTGCTACGGGTACCTAATGCTTATGACTGTAACCATGTAACAAACAGATCATAAAATCTTGAAATTCCTACTAATTTTTTAAAATAATAATTTATATAAGAATCAACTTTCCATTATAAATTCATAACACATTAACTGCAACTTCAAATAAAAAAAATTAAATATCAATATCGAGGTCCAAACATTTGTAATGATGCATACATCAAGGCTTGCTCACCACCCAACTGTATTAGCATCATGAAGCCACGTGGACTCTAACCAAACCCCCAAGCAAGAAAGGGATTAGCAATAAAATTAGTTTATTATTAATAGTCAAAATATCAAAGTACTGCATTAGTGGGTATGCAACCCTTTTTAGGGTCTAATTACTCCAAGTAATTCTTTGTCGATTGCACCCCACTTAGGTGAAACCAACATGGAAAATATTAAATGACTTCAAATGAAGATGATAATGAATTGATTGAAAATACTTTCGTGTTTACTTCATTTAATACAAATCCAAGGATAACTTAAATGGGACTCATATTTTGACTTGGAAATGGGAGAAAATATTAATAACTCAAAAGCATTTTTTTAACTTCCTCTCTTAGAAAACCTTTTAAAAATAAATTCCATAATCTTTAATAACTTCCCTTTCCACTTTCTAATCACCAATATTCTAATTGAGGTGAGGTGAGATCATATGGGGTAAGGGAATTTAAAACAACATCCTTTCCACTTTTTGATCACCAAGATCCTCATTGAGGTGAGGTGAGAGCATACAGTGTACAATATATATGGAGTAACACAAAGAACACCTTCTTATTTAGTGGAAGTAAAAATGAAAACATACTCTTCCACTTATTCAACGGTGAGTGATATACCACTTATTCAGCGAGGTTAGAAATCCAAAATAATAATAGAAAGAATATTTACTCTTCCACTTATTTAGTGGTGAGTGATATCCCACTTATTCAGTGGGATTAAAAACCCATAATTTAAAGGTTTGCATATAAGCACAATATCATAAGTCTAAAATATCAAAATACCAAGAAGAAAAATAATGCTACAAGAAAAGGAATAAAAGTTGGTAGACTCAATCCATTTACAAATGGAGGATGTATTTCCATAAAATATTTCATTATCTTGATCAAATGGAAATGAATAATGAATACCATTATGTAAATCATTTACTACTGCATGTTAGACAAACATGTAATAAGTAAATTAGATGAATATAAATATAACTCATACCTTTTTCAGGTCCATCATGTAACAACTATTGGGGTTCATCGAAATCTTGCAACTAAACCAAAATCACCATTAGATTTAGTTCTAGAAAGGAAATATTCCAATTATAGTATCTCAAAACATAATTCTTAAATATCATGTAAATTGAGTAATAAATCAACATTATTCCTTTGCAAGTTATTTGAGTCATAAATAAATTCTATAATGAGTTACCAAAATATGAATTTAAAAGAATTTAAATCATGCTTGAAATTATTAACCTTAGTGAACTTCAATGTATTATAAGTAATAATGCATGCAAAACATTACAGATCTTTAAAATCGTTAATCCATGATGGCAATCAATGTATTATGAAATTAAAGGCATTAATAACCTATGTTCAGCCATTAATACCATATATAACAATCCTGATTAGTTACCCCTTGAATCTAATATATATATTTGTATCACATAGTCTGATTATGTAAAAACCACTAATTATTTTTAAGCTTCGACTACTTGATAATTAAATAAGGTAAATCCCTCAAAGTTGATAATGACATAAATTCTATTATTATATAATTAAACCCATTTCCTTTATGAAATATTTATTGAGTTATTAATAAAGTGACTTGAAGAATAAGTACCCTAATTCTCTTTCATCCTTTATCTTGAATTTACGTTTTTTCCCTCATGTCAAAAAAGAAGATTAGTCAGATTAGGATAGGGTATCTATATATGCAATCATCAAAAAAACATATTGTCATTTTGAGATCTCCACAAAGTATTTAGTTAGTAAGAAGGATAAAAATATACAACCTTCATTATAATACAACGCTACTATCCATTTTCTTTTATTCATTCTTGTCACATTGTTTAATAGGTTCTAACTCCGAATTAACAATGACTTTATACACTAAACTCGATGACATCTCTTCCCAATTAATTTTTATATTCAATCAGTCACTGATTTGACTATATGAATTAAAATTCAAACAAAGCATATTATCAATTAATTTCTAACACAAATATACAGAAACAAACAATATATGATTTGTTATTGTAATAATGCATCATTATCAACACCAATTCAAGCACATATCTAGAGCCTTTTTCATTTCCTAGATCGACTCCCTTGACTGGTTTCAGAATAGATCAGGAGAGGTTGAGTGCCTGGGCCCTCTATGTCAAACAAGTAGAGGGCATAGAATTGTTGGCATGGGAAAATCATCATTGAGTGGGATGTAGGTTATAGGGGTGATACCTACCCTTGGAGAATCGAACTTGAAGGATAACACACAACTCAACCATCAAAAGAAGGTGAATACTATAGCTCCTTATGAAGGAATAACTTAGACCATTCATCACATAAGCACAAGAAAAAGATGAGATAGTAAGTGATACTTATTGGCACGACTTTGATAAAGAATACTTGGTCTCTTTAAAATAAGGCTAAGCTCTTTGCTCGCACCATATGCAAATGTTATTTCTAGAAAAACCATAAACACTTGTAATGTGCATGCATACATTAATCGCATAGCACACTCATCGTTAGTTTTCTTAACAACATGAATTGAGGAAGCATGTGAAAGTGGAAACCATGTATTTTGAGTGTCATTTAAGTTTAAAGCAATAGGGCTATCTTTTAATTCAAAAGACTTAACAAACTCATATTTTCTACTTTCCATTTAAATGATGATCCCCTGCTCCCAAACCTTGAACAATGATTAGTTATAGAATCTATTTTCCTTGAACCAGATGTTTGATAGGAAATACTGCAACTCTACATAATCCAAAATTATGTTGGATGGAATTTGATTGGAAAAGTATACCTTTGCAAGACATAAAACCAAGACTAACAACAAAAGAATGCATAATTTTCATGTTCATTCTTCTATAGGTGTTGTGAGCATAAGTAGACCCTATCGCAGTATTGAGGATATGATGACCCCCATCCACTATACATTATACATGCATCACATCTGTCCTTGAATCATGAGTTTCTCTTAGAAACAAAAGTCAAAAGACAAATTTTATTGAGGTACAAAGAAACATTTATTTGCAAACTAGTTTTGAATTCCATTTGTTGAAAACTAATATGAATTATATATATCTTGAAGAATCTACCAATCTTCAAAAGTGGAAGAAAGAATCTAATTACCTCATTAAATAGAATCACATATGCAGATGAAAACAATATATAAAATTACAATAATATTACCTCAAGGAGTCTTGGGCTCATCCTTTGAATTAGTCGATGAGTTCCTTCTAGATGGTTTTCCTAATGCAAGAGAAAAATGTGAAACCTTTGTTCTTGGCCATTTAGTGAGATAAAATGTGGTATGGAAGGACACAACATTGGTTTAATACATAATTGTGAGACCGAGAATACTAGTATGGGTCGATCATGCTTTATCCATGATGAATTGAAGCATAACATAGCCAATAATACTCAATCTTCAAACAAGATCATTCAAATTAAAGATTAACTAAACATAATACTAGTATGGGCCAATCATGCTTGATCCATGATGAATTGAAGCATAACATAGCCACTAATACTTAATCTTCAAACAAGATCATTCAAATTAAATATAAAATAAACATTTATTGAAATGAAGCACTCTAAATATAAAAAACATTGAAATGTTTATTCTACCCCATTTGAAACTTATCCTATTTTGGAATCGGTGTCATGTTGATGTGAAACGATGACCCTTTCCCAATCACATGATCAGTGAGCTTGTTTTAATCGATTCTATTGAAAAGAATCGATGAATCCGTTGGGATAAATGGATGAAAACATGTTTTATGCTAAATTGAACATGATGCAAGCTAAATTAACATTATTTTATGCTAAAAATGATCTAAGTATGCAAAAGCTAAGCTAATCTAAGTGATATCTAAGCTAAAAGATTCAAACCCTAATTTATAAACAAGCTAAGATGGATGCATGGAAGCCATTAATGGAATCTTAAAAATAATATGCAACTAAAAAAGAACTAAAATGTGCTAAATGCGAGTAAAGTATGAGTGTGAGTGTGAGTGAATTCAACAGCATAAGTTTGCAAATGAAAGATGGATCCATTTTTCTCCAAATAGTGCTTAATTTATAGGAGAGCAAATGAGAAATGAAGGTTGAGATCGAAAAGTTCAATGAACGATCAAGGATGGAGGAAATAGGAGGCATGGATCATGGATTCTCATTAATGGGTGAGAATGCAAGATGAAATTTAATCAAGGGTTCTCATTTGTTCCAAACAAACACACTTTTGGCCTGCACACAGGTCACAAGGTAACTTGCTCAAGAAGCCAAGTGAGAATATCCCTTTTTCAAATGATTGGAGGAGAGAGAATATTCTTGGGAATATTCTCATGGGTGAGGAAAAGGTTATTTTGTAAATTAATTGTGAAAAAAAGGGGTAAGGAATATTCCATGGGAATATTCCCCATTTGGAGGAAAATTGCATTAATTGTTAATTAAACAAGGTTTAATCATACAATTAGGGGTTTTTGGAGGAATAAAGTGATACTCATTAAATTAAATGATTTAATGAAAAGGGAAAAGGTGAAATGACATTTAATTAAATAACTTAGGGTTATTTAATTAAATAAGAAGACTTAAGGAATTAAATTAAATAGTTTGATTTATTTAATTTAATGAGATGAAATGTTAGCGTGAAAGGGAGGAATTAGCCTGATTAAATGAATTAGGTTAATATATGCAAATGATGCAATTAATTAATTAAGCGAAAAGACAATGGGTTTCAAGAGGAAATAATGTTAGTATATTTGATTCAAGTGTATGATATCATTCAGGATATTTTTTAGTGTCTACAATAACAATGACCTAAGATATTTATATAATAGATTTAAATGTCCATGTATAGCAGCAAATACCATGGTTAATCATTGATGAAATAGGCATTACCAAACCCTACGATCACCATAATCTATGGTGAATCAAAATTATCTAAACATCAATAAGGCAAGAGGTTTGTAGAAGAATTCCAAAGTAAAGCAAATGGAAAGCAAGAAGTGATGCTTTTCTCTAAACGAATTGCTTACATGTGGTGATCTTGATTAGGTAGATTCAACCAACTCCTCTTTAATGAGTGTCAAGTTAATGTTGCCTTAATGCCTTGCCTATACTAGAGTATTTATTTTTCCCCTCTGCTCCCTTCACAAAAGGCAAAGTGTGTCTCATAGTAGAAGAGAGCCCCGGTGTGGCAAAGATGCAACATTGTCATCTTTCTTCATGCCACCTTCCCGAATGAAAAATGTATAACCCAATGAAGAAAAGGGAAAGAAAATGTGTGGTTGGCTTAATTTCCCCCTATTCAACCCCCTTTCTCTAATATAGTAAAATCATATTTAATACTATGTTGAAATCACATAGATCAATGCTCGAAATACAAAATAACACTTTCTTTATTACACTGCACGTTATCGCGAACATATTATCCATGTAATTACATCATCCTTCTTGGTAACATGTTTTCAAGGAATCAACCTTAATTTATGATAAATAGAAGAATCTTGCAACACACTATGTCAGTTATGATAGAAGAAATTAAATATACCCATGTCTCTTTTCGAGACTACTTAATTACCCCTATTTCTTGCCTTAAGCCTTCCAACTTGGGATTTATTCTTGCTAATTTATGATTTATTATAGTTTCCTTTATATTTCAAGGCAAGTATTTAAGTACACTTATTTATAAGTAACCCACTATCAGATATGTATATTCGATTAATTAGTTATTAAAGGTATATATATATTTATATATCCTCACAAATTAAAATTTTAATTTTCATTACTCTAATATGAGGACAATTACTAAATATCTTATATAAAAGAAATCCATGCTCAATAATAAAAAAATTGATGTTTATAGAACTTAATGAGATTAAACCCTATTATGAGGAATAATGTTACATCTTAAGAATGCAATTAGATATTTTCTTGATCAACGATCCCTAAATATGTTTATTGATTTGAATAGCTAGTCTTAATAAAAAGCATCAGGTTCCAAAGTAAATTTGCCCAATTGAAGATGTTCTTGCCAAAATAATGATACCATAATTAACCCAAAAGAGGAAGTGTATATTTCGAGTGCTTATTCCAAGGAGGGTCATGACATCCTTTGCCCCTTAATTTGTGCATCATCTTGATGCACACAAGTTTTAAATTGAGCATGAAATAATGACTAACAAAATTTCAACATAAGTTAACTTGTTACTATTTCAAAATATAAGGCTTTTAACTAAGTTTTCATTAAAAAAAATCATGCCTTGGAGTTCACGATATTATATTCTGACTATCAAAATCACTTATTGATTATCATAACATTAGAAGATGTGGATAAATAAATATATACATAATCTCTTTTAGTGGTCAAGCATAAAACCTTGCAAGAACAATTTGAATTTAACATCTTCATTAATTATCAGAGCATAAAATAAGTATAAGTATTCATTAATTTAGTATAAATATGGTCAAGTGCTTCTTGATTGTCTTGAAATGTTAGCTTGAATTCATATCCCAGCACACCTTAAAATGGTTGTACTATAAGGGTAAAAGCAAGAAGTTGGGTACATGAAGAGGGGAAATTTCGGGGGCAAAACAAAAAGTTTCGCAGGAAACGCGTATGCGTTACGAATCAGATACCCGAGCCTAGATCTGAACACGTACGCGTTTAGACTTGAGTATGCGAACCTAAAACATGTACGCGTTTTTTGAAAGTATTTATTTTTTTAAATAAATTACTGTATTTCATTTTTCACCATTCTAATCCGCATCTAAGAAGAGCAAAGGAGAGCGCGTACACATTTTAAAGGCCCTCAGTGAACAAAAATTTGACTACCACCTCCTCCCTTCGACACAACCGACCTCGTCGACCTCCAGGTTAGTTGAATTCTTCATTTTTTTTTTGCTTTATATCTCTTTTTTTGTTTTGTAATTAGTATTCAGTTTTTGTTTGTTTACTGTGTTTTAGTTGAATGTTTTATAGTTTTTAATTGCATTTAAAAAAACCAAAAACGTCAACGAAACAAAGAAATTTAAATTGTAAATTGAAAACCATAAAAACTAAACCTAAATTGAACACATTTAACTTAAAAATTTCAAAACCCTAGAAACCCTAGGTTACAAAATTTACGTAGGTCCCTAAAAACTAATTTACATAGGTTAATCCTTGGACCTAAACCCTAAAACATAAACCTAAAACCCTAAATTAGGGCTCCTCAAGGAGGTTTAGATTACATTTTATATCTGACATAACCTTCTTTGTATGATTTTTACTCTCACTCATGGTTCTTAGTTTATTTAGGGTAGAAGTGATGAAAAGTTCAATATTAGGGGCATGTGATATAATAGAAGAGGTAAAATAATGATGTGTAGTAAGATTTGATGACATAACATGTAGGGAGGGATCACAAATTATAGTCCATAGGTTAGGTACACTTTGGTATGTCGTTGGTGATCCACACAACTACCAATGAAATTCATAATTGACTAATAAAGGAGGTACAAACAATCGATGCATAGATCTATATATTAACCAATAAATTGATTTAATTATAATATGTTCACATTTAATATAAATTTGATAGCTAATTTTATCTCAGAAAACTTCATGATTGTATAATTTAACTTGAGAAAGTGTGCCAGTGAAGTAAAATAATGTGCCTCATGTGAAACTATGTGCTTGATTTAATAAGTTCATATATCATGATGCTAGTTGATATGAGCATGTAATCACTCTATATCAATGTTGTTAGCTAATATAGTGTATGATGTATTCTCTTAAAAAAACATAGAAATGCAAGTCATACTTGTTAATCTAGACTATGTGCAATATGGATAGAGCTAGACACATAAATGTTATTAAATCAAACAAAAATTAAAATGTGAAGCATGAATGATTTCTACCCATTTCTCTTATTTGGATGAGATCCTTTGTGAATTATGTAAGGATGCATTATGATAATATTTAAGCCTTAATTTATAGGATGTTATTCATAAGATCTATAGGTTGTGTGTAATCTAATTCCTATTTTAACTCTCATGTGTAGTGGCATTGTTCTAGATTAGGAAAACTAAATGTTGTACTTTCTCTAAACTAGTGTATCAAAGCTAACTTGTAGCATGAACATTTCAATTTGGAAAATTCAAATTACTTTTTTGAGAAACTTGATAGATGATTCATAAATGCAAGTCAATTCTATAACCAAAGGTTTATTTTCTAAGATTATTTATTTATTGAATTGATCAATTGATTCCTCACTTAGTGGCAGTTAGGTTCTTTTTTTGAAAACCCATGCACGTCTAGAATTTATATAAATATTCAAAGGAAGAGTCTATGTCATAGAAAAGTTTCAAAAAATATATGATTAGAAAAAAAATTGGGTCTAAATCACTTTAGATCTCCTCTTCCTTTTTAAATCATCCAAGAGTGCTTAGAGGTCCAAATAGGTTCAAAATCCATCATAACTCAACAACTTACTTATAATTGAAATCTAAAATTCCTAATTGTTGATATATTGAAGCTATTCCTAGAATGTCACATATTTTATTCAAAGCACTAAGTTTAGGTGGTAGGGTTTCTCATTTACTTGTAAAAATTTATTCATGTGTCTCTATATGTTTTCATGTCATCAAATCTCTAAATCTAAACCCTAAACCCTAGCATTCATTTTGTTGTAGGACCTTAAAATGAAATTGGTTGCCTTAGGCAACTCCACCAAATTTTATTCCCTTAAGCCATGGAACATTTTTTCCTAGTCCACCTTACTAGACATAGATCCCCTTAAGCCATCCTATCACCCTAAATCGTAAATCAATGTCTTAAGGGGTCCTAATATGACATTTCTTAAGGGGATCAAAGAAGTTCTCAAAATTTGGTGAATAGAGCTCAAGCTCATCTTTGTTTATTTTGTACATTGCAATTAGGTCACTAGCATATATCTATCTGTCCCTTTGAATGTATTCTATTAATTTTTCATTCTTATCTTTAGTATTCTTTGAAAACAATGAATGAGATTATAAATTTTAATGTTAGTGTTAAACTTATAATTACTTCTTAACTAATTTGTCCCACTATAGAGATCTTGTGTCTCTTATTATGAAATTTGAAAATTTAGATAAATCAATTTATGTCCTCGGATTTAATTAAATTTTGTCATACTTGATTAATTTACATCTATTCATTTTGTTGTAGGACCTTAAAATGAAATTTGGTTGCCTTAGGCAACTTCACCAAATTTTATTCCTTAAGCCATGGACCATTTTATCCTAGGACCTTACTACACATAGATCCCCTTAAGCCATCCTATACCCTAAATCGTAAATCAATGTCTTAAGGGGGAATTTGACATTTCTTAAGGGGATCAATTTGGTGAATAGAGCTTGGTCACTCATCTTTTTTTATATTTTGTACATTGCAATTAGGTCACTAGCATATATCTATGTGTCCCTTTCAATGTCTTCTATTAATTTTTCATTCTTATCTTTAGTATTATTTGAAAATAATGAATGAGATTAAATAAATTTTAATAAAACCCCATAATTTCATAAATCTACCCTTCATATTAACAACCCCACACTGGACTCAATTTAATGTGTGTACATGCTATGAATTTTTAATGTTATGGATTTTATAATGTTATAAATCAAATGGTCTTCAAATGAAATATATTTTGAATTTGTGCATGTTCAATGTGATTTTTAAATAACTTTCAAATTGTGTGCATTATTTAATTAGTTTGTTGATATATATTTTTTAATTGTTTAACATGCAGTTGCCATATCATTGCTCACATGGATCTGTTGTTTAATTTAGAGGATTTTATGCCCAATCAAGAAATTCCTATAGATCCCATACATCCCAATCCACCGCATGAACATAATCCTAGCACACCTCCACATTCTCCACCGCCTAACCCCCCACCCCCTCCTGTAGTTGACGAAGATCAATTAAGAGAGAATATCTTAGCAAACCTCATTGTCATTCAAGGAAATATAGATCTCATAAAAAATGAGCCTAGAGCCCCTCCCCATCTCGTATGGTTTGCATCTACGATGCAAACTATTGTCGATTCTCTTTGATCTATTGATGCAGACCTAATTAGGTTCCATCAATGGAGAGAAGAGAGGAGACAATTCTATGTGGATGGATTGTCATATAAAGAAATCAATGACCTGAAAATTACCAAACAAGCCATGTGCCAATATTTTATTAACCCCCAAACAAACCAACCCATTCCACCCACGAAAAAATGAATTTCAATTTTATGGTGTAGGCACACGTAGATAGTTGCACATTTTTGGGAAGATGGTGGATGGTGTTTGATAGTCCACCACATGGCAACAGTGAGGTGCCCAAGTTATACTTTTTGAGAAAGTTATGGGCTGAGTTTGAGTTGGGTCAAAAACCCAACTATTTTGATATGAGGTCATTTCAAGGAGTTGGGCGTGGCATGCCCCAACATAGACTAGGAGCACGTGTCGATCCTCAGCGACGTCCTCCAATTGCTCCTATTGTTCCTCTTCCTTCTCCTAGTGTTCCCGCTGCATTTCAACAACAAACCATGTTATTGACATTAGGAGAATTGAGTTCACTTTCAGGACATCTCACTTAGTAGACTACACACGCGGCCACTAAAGTGGCCAATAGAGAGCATGGAGGCTCGGGCTATAGGGATACTCAGACATCCACTTTAGGCGACACACATGCATCTGGGACGGGGTCATACCTAAATTTACTATATTCTAAGGATCGTCCTACACAGGTATGTTCATCTTTTGAACTTAAATTTAATTCAAGTTTGAAATATAAAAAATTCATGTAAACAATAACATCAAATTATATATATAATATAATATTAATTCAATAAGTGTTTGGTGTAGACGCATGATCACGTGATGCCTGAAACTCAATATGATCATCATGTGCATATGTCGAGTGTTGTAGATCTGGGCTCACCTTTTGGATAGGTACTTGAACCAATATAGATTAAATAATTTGTGTGGATATATATCTAATTTAATTTGAATTTGTACACATGTGTGAATTAATATATTATATCTAGATGCAGGGAGGTCATACAATACCTAGTACTGACCAACCACAAGTTACAGTGGTGAGCGCTCCTGAGACATCATCAGCTCAGGTGCATGCTTTCAAAAGTTTATTAAGTTTAAATTAAATAGACATCATAGATCTAATTTAATTTTTTCATTTACATACACATGTGTCAATGATCTATACGAACTATTGTACATCTATATGCAAGAATTTCATGAGATACCCATGGCGGGCCGTGCACCTGAGACATCATTGGCATTTATGCATGGGAAATCTCAGGTGTGTGATCATGAGGTCATATCATTCGAGGTTGTAAACTTTACTTTAAATCTCCTATACAATTTTTACGAACCTTTTAAATATATATATATATATATATATATATATATATATTCGAGGTTTTCACATATTGTTTGCTTTATATGAATATGCAGGATAGTAGATCAGGCATTTGCATCTTCTCAAGTGACAATTATGCTACCCGTTGAAGAAAAATGTACAATTATAGATTCACATGATCATATGGTAATTTATGCATACTAGAAATCATTTTTACTATATAAATACTAGATATTTAATTAAATTTATTTTATCTAAAAGTTTATATTTTCAAGTTTAAATATGTTTAATTATATCAAATTTCAAATAAATTTAAATCTAATTTCAAGTTTCTTGTACTCTTTACAGATGATGCGGGTACATCTAGTCAACATGGAACAAGAGGAGACTTGATTTGACCGATCAGCTTGAAAGTTAGATGGTTTTATATTTTATGGACTATAGATCTCTAGTTTTATTTAAATATATGTGTTGGACTTGACATATAAATTCTATGGACTATCTATCTCTAGTTTTACTTTGAACATGTTATTATCATATTTGTGTTTATTTATATCAGTTGACTTTAATATGATGATTATATATGCAGGCAATTATGATATCTTGTTATGTTCATTTTCATGATTATATGCACTCATACATTAGACTATTTATATTTTATCTAATTTTCAAGTATTACATGCACTATATAAATTCTTATCTAGAATCAAATTTAATATACATATAATTTATCACATGGTTAGGTGACAAATTAAAACATTCCTTAAATAGTTTAGATCATATTCATAATAAATTAAGGGCAGGTAATTTTAACTATTTTCCAATTAGATAGCAAATATTTGAATCAATAAACAAAAAAACTATCTCCTTGTATGTATAAAATGTATAATCTATACAATTGAATAATTATATAAAATGTGGTAAATACAAGACATGAAATGTATAATCTATAAAATTGGAACAAGATATTTAAAAAGTGACATTGAACAAACATATATAATGTATATCAAGATGTTTATTACAACTATATAATATGATGAAACATATATGTGCATGTAGATACAATTAAAACTTATCAACTTTTAGGTGAAGACCAAAAATTGATATTTACATAGTCTCTTGATAAAATAATTTTTCAATTCAGCAATCACTTCGTAGATCGACTTAATGAGAACCTACAAAAATAATTAATGTAAGTAACTACAATTTTTATGAGTCATTTGAGAAAAAAATTCATGCAAGAAAAGAACAGTTTATAGTAAATTCCATACAAATTCAAAATATGTTTGCCATAGGATGGATTAAGGGGACCTAAGAGGATATATAGCTTAATGGGGGTCTTAAGAGAATGGATTAAGGGGAGTTAAGAGGATGGTTTAAGAGGATGCATCTCATGAACCCTAGGATATGGCTTAACAGGTCCTAAGAGGATGGCTTAAGGGGAATTATGAGAGTCCTTTAAGAGGATGGCTTAAGGGGATGTAAGAGGGTGGATTAAGGGGAGTTGATAAAATGACTCAAAGGGATGCAAGATAGTGGATTAAGGGGATGTAAGAGGGTGGATTAAGGGGAGTTGATAGAATGGATTAAAGGGATGTAAGATAGTGGATTAAGGGGATGCATGTCATGAACCTTATGATATGGATTAATCGGCCCTAAGAGGATGGCTTAAGGGGAATTATGAGAGTGACTTTAGGAATGCAAGATTATGGATTATAGGGATGTAAGAGGATATGACTTAAGGGTCCTTTAAGAGGATGACTTAAGGGGATGCAAGAGGGTGGATTAAGGGGAGTTGATAAAATGACTTGAAGGGATGCAAGAGGGTGGATTAAGGGGAGTTGAGATAATGAATTTATACTATCAATTAAATGTATCTAGAACTATATATAGTTACCTATCTCTAGATTTGAATTCCATTGTAATATATGTGCATCTCCTCTCTTGTTTGTAAAGCATCTAATTTTGGGAGACCTGAAACAAAAAATGATATAAAACTTTAATTAGGAAATGATTAAATACAAATATATATATCAATTAACTATATAAACAACTAGATATACTTACCAATATTTATTTACTCTATTGTACCATCTGCATCCTCTCTCTTTTTTAATGCATCTATGATTGTATCATGATCATCCATTGAAAGTGTCCATAAAACTTTATTAGCAGGCCTCCCTTGATATCTAACTAGTTTTATATTGGTTGCCAAAATCAAATGTGAACAATGTATAATCTTCTTGTGTCTTTCATAATCTTCAAATGCAGGCAAGCCATTCTTTCTCATCAAATATTTTTGAAGCCAAATGCCAACAACAACCACTGAACCAGTTGGATACTCAAATTTGTCATCATCCACTCTAGGATGTGCCAACTTATGTTTTCTCTCAACACATCGTCATCATCCACTCTAGGATGTGCCAACTTATGTTTTCTCTCAACACATCTAGCCAACCAGTAATTTGTCTCCTCTTCATTCCCCTCAGGTGCAACAACAACATACACATGTCCTACAAAAATAAATACAAAATTCAATTTAAAAAGTGACTTATATTTAATTCACATATAAACATGGATACATACAAAATTCAACTCAATAAATAATGTACCTTCTTGTACAAGATCTGAAACATGATCATAATCATCTAATGCGAACACTTGATTATCTTCAATTATCGTTTCATGTTGAACATCTGTCGATGTAGGCGTTAAGGCTCTTTGTTTCCATTGTTCGACCCTTTCCATATTTTCACATGCCTCCCAATCACCTACAATACAAAATTGACAAAAGCATGCCAACTCCCTTGTCCATATTGTCCATGTGTTTGCATTCAAACTCTTAAACAAATGCCATTTTGCAGATCCATTAATTGTTTCACAATCTTGTCGAGAAAAAATATCATTTTCTTCAACTAACCAAAAGAAGCATCGAATTATTGAGCTCTCACTTGTTCTTGTAGATAATTTGGTATTGCACCAATCTATAATTGCACATGCATCTCTAAATTTCGTAGCATCCTCAAATTTTAGTTGCTCTCTAGCAAGAGCTCTTTTCACACATGCACCTGCTCCATCGTGTTCTCCCTTACCATGACCAGCTTCAAAAAAACTCCATATGTGTTGGATATTATTTTCCTTATGAACTCTACATAACCAATAAAACATTCTAGCATTTTTGAATTGACCCGTGCAATTATCTGACCATATGAGATGTTATAGCATTTGAATTCCTCTCTCTTTTAATTTTTTTATAAAATATACCAAAACAATATTGTACAAACTCAGATGAATGTAATTGATTATCACTTACATAAAAATGGTACTCTCTCAAAAAAATTCTATTATCTTTTGTACTATCTTCTGCATGTCTATAAACAATGTGAACAAAAATAGCTACTTGCATTGAATTATAATACTGTGATTGAATTTCTTCTTGTGGAGCAAGAGTATAATTTTTAGCAAAATCAACAACTGACAATATAGTTCCAATTGGGAATTTGTTTTTACATAAACGAAATTGATTATCAAGCCAATGAGCATTATGAGAGTGTTGAACATATTTAGGTACAAAATTACCTTTAAATTCATTAATAAAAGCATGCACACTAACTTTTTCCACAATTAGCTCAACACGTTTTCCAGTTTTTCCATCTTTTAAAGAATACTCAACATTTTTTATTTTTTTTGCATCCACTAATTGTTGTCCAAATTCATCTAAACTACTTTCATTCATACATTCTCCTAATAATGAAAAGTTACCACATTTATCGCATTCTCTAGAAATGCATGCTTTTAAAAAAAATGAGTTTCCATTTAAAGAGGGATCACAAAACAAACCTGCTATAAAATTTTTGATTCTTTCAGGTGGCATATAATGCCACAAATGTCCTACATAATTTGGTTAGTATGCAAAGTGCATCGTATATATCGAAATATATCATAATAATAACGAAATTGCACATGAGTCTTACAACAACAAGAGATTCGTTGCTTATTAATTCTAACATACCAAGGTTTACACTTTTCGAATGATCTTTGACTTATGTTAATATTCAATGGTAAGATTGAAGCATCTAATTTTTTTTTATATAATTCAGTTTGAGTCATATCTAAGAGATGATTTGGATGAGGTTCACAAATTTTGGAACCCACCCTTAATTTTAAGACATCTCTAATGTTAGGTGATACTCTTGTATTATCATGCCAAAATTTATCGATTAAAGATTTAATTTCATTAGTTAATTTCATGTCCGATCTTGGGAGTCTACCACTAAAACTCCAACATTGATTAATAGGATCCTTTTCAATACTTTCTCTTCTTTTAGCAGCTCTTATCAAAGTTCTAGGATTTACTTTTACACATTTACTAATCTTACTTAACATTCTTTTATTTGAAGTTGTTTTATCAACTAGAGTAGTTGTTATTGCACAACGAGCCGCATTCTTATCTTCGACTCGACTTTTCTTACCAATAACATCAATAGCATTAGCAACACTAGATATGACTTGTTCTACTGAATCATCTTTCTTTTTTGATTTTACAAAAACACCTAATTTTTTCATCACTTTTCTCATTTTCAGCATTCTCATCAATTGCACCATGAGTTGACATTGGAATCCTAATTTCTTTCTATAAAAAAATATTTTATATATTTTATTTCCATAATTTCTAATTTGTCTCAAAGAAACTTACCACGAAGGTTATCTAGCACATTTGTTTCAATTGTAAAAAAAACATTTTCACCTTCATCCATAGAAGGAGTTTCATTTTCATTCACACAAGGGGTTTCATTTTCATTTTCAAATGTAAAAGGGATTTCATTATCATTTTCATCAATATGAGGGATTTCATTCTCATTTTCATCAATATTAGGGATTCCATTCTCATTTGCATTCTCATACGATATAATTTCATCATTTTTGTTATTTTTGCATTGTTTCAACCCTAATATTATTGATCTCATCAATGGTGTATCCAACTTCATCTAAACAAACAATATAAATATTATCAAAACTTGGGTTTGAACACATACCTGGATAGATTGTTTGAATAGGTGCATTTTCCATATCATTGGGAGGTGGATTTGAAGATATACTTGAAGTTGTTTGCATATCATTCAAAGTTGAGGTTGAAGGCATAATTGGGTTTGTCTTCGTAATTGCATTTTCTTCCATATTCACCATCTCTACATTTGCATCATTTACATTCATTTCATCATTCATGGCTTCCTCTTGAACATTCTTGGAACTAGATGCTTCCAAATCTTTCATTTGACGAATCATTTATCTCCTTTCCCTTTGTCTTTTTGCCTCCTTATCTTTATTTGCTTGAATTTCTTCGGGTGTCATTAACTTTCTACATCTTTTTTTTTGTCTTTTCTTATCACCCATGGTTACCAAACCCTTTTTTATCACCAAAAAAAATTCAAAAAACCTATTTTCAAATTGCCACCTCCTTCAAATATTCAAATTAAACTATGTACTATGAAGATCATTTTTTCTATAAACTCTGAAGTACAAAAACATCATGAGTACATCCAAAAGTTATCTTTTTCAAAATATTCTTCTAAAATGTTCTTCTTCTTGATTCCACTTCAGAAAATTCAACCTGCACTTTGTCTCTTCCAAAAATTTGAATAGAATATGCCCTACACAAGACAAATTTGCAATAAAAAATGAAGAAAATGACACTTTCAGACCATACTATAGAAAAAAGAATGTTGCAGGAAAATAGTGTTTTATCAGTATTTTTCAAATTAGGGAAAAACAACTATATTAGAAACGCATACGCGTTATAAAACGCGTATGCATTATGTTCAAGAAACGCATACGCGTTGCATATCGTGTATGCGTTACCTTCACCCAACGAGTAAATAGATAAGGCGTATGCGTTCTGAAACACGTACGCGTTTCATTTAAATAACGCGTATGCGTTATTTAAAAGTTGAATTCTCACACCACATCTAGCCTTGGTTTTAGGCTTGGGAAAGGCTTGGCAATCCGAGCCTTAGCCTTTGACTTGCAACTAAAAAACTAAGGCAGATTGAAGAAAAATGTCCAACTTTGATAACATGTCTGATGGACTTCTTTTCTGAATCAATCTATAAAACTAAAACCCATTAGAGAACACAATGTCTAATTTCCAAATATATAATTTTTATTAATATTGGATTATTTTTTCTATTTTTTAATTAATTTCTAAGTAAACTAGTCCTTAAACTTGAAATATCAGACTTTTTTAGTTTTTTAATAACTTTTTTTTGGTTAAGTTTTTTGTAAAAAAAATTATATGGGATCAAACTTCAGACAATTTTCTACATAGTTAAAAAAAAAGAGTCAAAAAATGTTTAGTTTAGGTCCAATTATGTTGTCTGTACACATTGATTTTTAAAAATAGTAATTAAGGCCAATATAAATTTAATAAAAAATATATATATTCAACCAAAAATTACAAAAAAAAAATTCAGACCAAACTTCATGTTGTTAGCTCTCTTTTCCCAAAAGGAATTAAAAAATACTTTTATTTGGGTCAAAAAGTGTTGTTCGTACACGTGCTTGGTATTGTAAAAAAACAGGACTTTTAAAAAGTGGTTTTTATAGATCCCTATCAAAATTTAATTTCTATAATCTGGGTATTTGAATAATTTCAATATTTTGAAACTAGATTCAAAATGATAAATTTCATAGTATTGATTTTTTTTAAGATTCATTGTGTAAGTGCCTCAAATTTTTAGTCCAAGTGTGACAAATTCTGAAAAACAGCAAAAACATTTCCACTTTTTGAGCTTTTTGTGTACCCAACTTCTTGCCTCAGCCCATAAGAAGGAATCTATTATCCACAAGGTATCCTTTTGATATAAGAATATAAACATAGAGAGATCACTTCTTCTCATCACAAATGTATGATTATTTTGTACCTAAGGTTTTCTTCTCATTATTATCAACATAAATTCCCCTTGTGGTTAGTAAAATACTTAGTTATCATTACAAATTAAAATATTAAGCACCACAATTTAATCACAAAACCATGGAATAAGAGCATAATAATCATTTTTGAATGTTGTTATTAGTTCACTTTATAAATAAATATAAAAAATACTTTCACAATTAATTTATTACACATCGAAGTGGCTCAAGGATACATACTTGTTGCTCTTAATGATTGGCTTGCTTCATTCTTCAAACAACACTTTGATCCTTGTCTTTTGTTTCCTAGAATCCTGAACCAATTAACTTGTTCTCTGTTCCGTAGTCAGAATATCACTCTCCTCCATCTTAAGTTTAAGCAATAAAAAAATTAAGATTACATCTCAGATAATTATTATCTGCGGCTATGTCAAGATACTTCCAACTCATCATTTAAATAGGGATTTTTATTAGCGTCAACATTAGTAAGAGTGTTTTACCTTCAAACAACATGGTTATTTGTTTCTTGCTCAATATCCACATCATAAATAAGTGTGTTCTAGCCACTTATACATTCTCCTGAAGGGTTTTTCAAGAATATGTAAGGAGATAATTTAACTTCTTAGAATAAGTCAAAAGATCATATATATAAATACTTCAAGAGTTTATGACATATCAAATGGACGATCAAAATAATACATTCAACATGGAAGTGAATTATTGTACTTCACTTGGATTCCCTTTAAGATCTAATAGGTTAGAATTCGTGCATAATATTTTCCCATCATATTTAAGACAAACATCACGTACTGATAAACTTCTATCTGAGATAACAAAATTGTGTTATAAATTATGTGCCTCAATTATGTTGATTCTAATGGTAAGTATTGCTTCATTCTCCCAATTATGATCCCCATCCTTTATTTCACCGGTACCTCAATAAATAAGTATGTTCTTTGGTTCTTGTTGGTGCCATGCATCATTTACCTCTAAAGTTGAGCATCTTTTCCTAAAAAAAATAAATTACACTATTCCTTTTATTTATTATTTTTGTTATGCATCTTATTCATTCGTATACTTAGGTACTTCTATCCATATGGGATAGGCATCCATCCATCCAAGATGGGTATCCAACGATATGGGTTGGGCAGTTGTCCATACAAGACATGGGTTCATCTATCCATCCGAGATAGGCATCTACCCAAATGGGGTAGGCATCTATCCATTAAGGATAGGAATGTACTTTGGCTAAAGACTTAGACTCATCGAGACCATCCAAGTCCCGAGTCACTCTCTAAAGACGACACTTCCCTATTGGAAGTGCACCGAGGTCACCATCTTTAGGATTTTATCTAAAATTAGTAGTTAGCTTGAGTCCCACTTCGAAATTCAACCTAAAGCTTCGGGAGTCAAGTGGATCCATCCAGGATTCCTTCCAAGTATACAAAGAACAAATTTTATTTTAAGGTTCCATCCCTTTTAATACTTAAAGCTCATGATTAGGATGAAATTTATTTCAAAGGAAACAACATTACAAAATCCATATCTAACCTTTAAATTTGACTATTTAAAATAAATTCACTTGATCCTTTTCTTTCCTTCCTCGCTCTTTTTTTTTTTCATTCCTGGCAATATCAAATTCAATATTTATTAGACTAATATAATAAACAAAATGTAGTTTGCAGCATGAGAATTGGTAGTAGGCCATCAGGCTTAGTGCCTAAACTAAATGCTCTGATACCGCATGTAACAACTAGATCAAATAATATTGAAATTCTTACTATTTTTTTTGAAATAATAATTTATATAAGAACGAACTTTCCATTATAAATTCACAACACGTTAACTGCAACTTCAAATGGAAACATATTAAATATCAACATCGAGGTCCAAACATAAAGTAAGGCTTGCTCACCACCCAACTATATTGGCATCAGGAAGCCACATGGACTCTAACCAAACCCCCGAGCAAGAAAGGAACTACCAATAAACTTAGTTTATTATTGATAGTCAAAATATCAAAGTACTGCATTAGTGGGTATGCAACCCTTTCTAGGGTCTAACTACCCCAGACAATTCTTTGTCGATTTCCACCCACTTAGGTGAAACCAACATGGAAAATATTAAGTGACTTCAAATGGAGATGATAATGAATTGATTTAAAATACTTATGTGTTTACTTCATTAAATAATACAAATCCAAGGATAACTTAAATGGGACTCATATTTCAAATTAGAAATGGGAGAAAAGATTAATAACTCAAAAGCATTTTTTAAAATTATTTTCTTAGAAAACCTTTTAAAAATAAATTCCATAACCTTTAATAACTTCCCTTTCCACTTTTTGATCACCAAGATCCTCATTGAGGCGAGGTGAGAGCATATGGGGTAAGGGAATTTAAAACAACATGCTTTGGACACTTTTTGATCACCAACATCTTCATTGAGGTGAGGTGAGAGCATACAGTGTACAAGATATGGAATAATACAAAGAACATCTTCTTATTCAGCAGAAGTAAAAACGAAAACATACTCTTCCACTTATTCAACGATGAGTGATATACCACTTATTCAGTGGGGTTAGAAATCCAAAATAATAATGGAAAGAACATTTACACTTCTGCTTATTCAATGGTGAGTGATATATCACTGATTGAATGGGATTAGAAACCCATAATTTAAAGGTTTATATATAGGCACAATATCATGCAAATGGAGGATGTCTACCAACTTTGATTCCTTTTCTTGTAACAATATTTTTCTTCATAGTATTTTGACATTTTAGACTTATGATATTGTGCTTATATGCAAACCTTTAAATTATGTGTTTCTAATCCCATTGAATAAGTTGATGGAGGATGTCTACCAACTTTGATTCCTTTTCTTGTAACAATATTTTTCTTCATAGTATTTTGACATTTTAGACTTATGATATTGTGCTTATATGCAAACCTTTAAATTATGGGTTTCTAATCCCATTCAATAAGTGGTATATCACTCACCATTGAATAAGTGGAAGTGTCAAATGGAGGATGTATTTCCATAAAATATTTCATTATCTTGATCAAATGGAAACGAAATAACAAATACCCTTATGTAAATCATTGACTATTGTAGACATGTAAAATTGACTTAACACTTATCACAAATTCAGAATGTCTTAGAATGACCCCGAAATGACTCAGAATAACTCTAAATTAACTTGAAACGTCTTAGAACGACCCTGAAACGACTTAGAACAACCTTTGAATCAACTCGGAACGTCTCAGAACGACCCCGAAATGACTCAAAATAACTCTAAATCAACTTGAAACGTCTCGAAACGACCCCGAAATGACTCTGAATAACTCTGAATCAACTTAGAACGACCCCAAAATGACTCGGAATAACTCTGAATCAACTTGGAACATCTTGAAAGGACCCCGAAATGACTCAAAATAACTCTGAATCAACTCAGAATGTCTTGGAATGACACTGAAATGACTCAAAATAACTCTGAATCAACTCAGAATGTCTTGGAATGACACTGAAATGACTCAAAATAACTCTAAATCAATTTAGAACGTCTCATAACGACCCCAAAATGACTTAGAACAACTCTGAATCAACTTGGAACGTCTCAGAACGACCTCGAACGACCCCAAATAGACTCGAAACGACTCTAAATCAACTTGGAATATCTCTGAATTAACTTGGAACATCTCAGAACATCTTTGAATCAACTCGAATCATCTCAGAATCATCCCACGACATCTCATAACATATCAAACGACATTCAAAACCCTAATTCTACTATTAATCGATTGATACAACATTATTTGATTAATTCACGTTTCATCATTTTCAACCAATTAAATAAATTACATTTATTTAATAAAGTCCTAATCTTATCTTATTTCATCCTGATTAGTCAAATGACACTGATTATTTGATTACGTCACTAATTCACCTTATTCCTCAAAATTAAGTGAATTATTAAATCATAATAATTTAATTATCACATTTCCCTCCAAAATTTGAATAATTAAATCAAATCAAATCAAACTATTCAAATTAGCAAAAATCAAAATAAAATCCAAATTGGAATGAATGAATTAATTAATATTCCTCATCCACTTTTTGATTGAGGAAATCATGGATTGCTAACTAAGCAATCTATTTTGCTAACTCAACCATCTAATTCCTAACTCAACACTAACTGATCAATCAATTGCTAACTAAGCAATCAAAGGCCTAACTAGCCAATCTATTCTTCAATCACCCTAATTGTGCAATCAACTTTGCACAATTTCCTCGTGTCTAAATCCTCTCGACCCATTTTGACCATTGATCTGGATATTCTCCAATGCGATCTCAACCGTCGATTTGAAATTGCTTTTTCTATATAACAAGCCTTTCTCTTCATAGATAAGGATAATAATTTCAACTTACCTTATGCAACAAAGTGTTGTCAAGATCACCATTGAGAGAGCATCAGTTCTTCAAGAACAAGCATCAATCATCAAGCTTTTGTACAAGCAATGGAGGCTTTGCAGTGATAAGAACAATCCAACATCATGTAAATACACTCCAACATGGGATGGTAATATTTTCTTGTGTTATTTGAATTGGTTTGAATATCTTAGGATCTTACTTTCATTCAAATAGCTTAGATTTGCACATTTCATGAGTGATGGAATAGGATTGATTAAGTGTTTTTGAATTAGATTAGTTTCTGATTTCAATCTCGCATTTGATCTTGTTTTTCAAAATTTTCCTAATGGATTCCTTCCCCCTCATACATTCTAGCATGCTTGGTGGGACCTAGGTCTTCCTCACTAACATTTTTTTGAGCTAAGTTGTAAGTTATAGGCTTCTAGAGGCTTTCAGAGGCATTTCACGGACTGCCCAGCAAAAGCTTGCTTTAGACTGGCAACATTTCTGAGCTTTTTCCAGAAAATCCATGCCTTTGCCATGGGAATGGTGCTTTTCCACTAAAACTAGTGCCTTTGCTAAAAAAACCACGCTTTTGCTTCTTGTTCTAGGTTTTGCACTGTACGGAAAATATAAGCTTTTGCCATAAATTCTGAGCTTTTGTAAATTTGTTTTTCTAAGCTTTTGATCTTTTTTCTGAGGATTTGCTCTGGAAGACAATTGCACGGATCCTGCACTATTATAATGAACCATATTGCTAATGTTTGCTTGTTTTGCAGGAACTAATGGGTTTTAAGCAGGATTTGAAAAATACTGACTTATTTTATGCAGGAAAGACGATTGATCTAAGTTATTTTTAGATCTACAAGCATTCTTATTAACTTAGGAACTTCATTTTGGTGCATTAAAATTAACAAACAACTCTCACATTTTGATTTTGGTAGGATCTTCAGAAAAGGCAAGGATTCATGGCAAAGGCATGGATCTTGTACAAGGGCATGGATTCTTGGCAGACAGAGGCGTGAAAACAAAAAACTTCACCTTTGACCTAGAAAACTTTGTACATGCAAAATGAGAATGAAACAAGATGGAAGCAAACAAGTGAGAAGGTACATACCGGGCCACCGACATCTGAAGGCCATCCAACCTCTCGAATGAGCTCAAAATGATGTAGGACAACATCAAAACGTGGCATTGCTCCTTGAAATTTGACAGAATGAGAGAACCAGAGACAAGAATTAGCTACAAAGTCAAAACACAAATGAGCTATCTACAAGAGAAATTGCCTATATAAGCCACAAGAAAACCCTAATTTCTACTTAGGGAAACTTCCTACTTTCAAAATAGAAGCTCAGGGAAACATCAGAATAAGAAATGAAGGACCTATACACAATTCCACATCAGAACAAACATAGAACAAAGTTGTGAGACTGACCTCAAAACTTGAAAATTTCGGTGAACCTCTCGAGGGGGCAGCATAGAGTCTTACCATCATTCCACGAAACATTGGGGCATAGTGGGGCATAAAGTTTTTCAAAAAACTTGATCTTAAAAATAGAATCTTTGAAACAAAGCAACCAGTACTTTGTATCAAAGAGGGGCAAAATGTAGACATGTAAAATTGACTTAACACTTATCACAAATTCAAAATGTCTTAGAGCGACCCTGAAATGACTCAGAATAACTCTGAATCAACTCGAAACATCTCAGAACGACCTCAAAATGACTCAGAACAACTCTAAATCAACTCAAAACGTCTCGAAAAGACCTTGAAATGACTTAGAATAACTCCAAATCAACTCAAAATGTCTCAAAACGACCTCAAAATGACCCCAAAATGACTCGAAATAACTCTGAATCAATTCAAAATGTCTTAGAACGACCCCGAAATGACTTAAAACAACTCTAAATCAACTCGAAACATCTCAAAACGACCTCCAAATGACTCTGAATGACTCTGAATCAACTCAGAATATCTCTGAATTAATTTGGAACATCTCATAATCAACTTGGATCATCTCGAAATCATCCCATGACATCTCATAACGCATCAAACGACATTCAAAACCCTAATTCTACTATTAATTGATTAATACAACATTATTTGATTAATTCACGTTTCATCATTTTTGACTAATTAAATAAATTACATTTATTTAATAAATTCCTAATCTTATCTTATTTCATCCTGATTATTCAAACGACACTAATTATTTGATTACGTCACTAATTCACCTTATTCCTCAAAATTAATTGAATTATTAAATCATAATAATTTAATTATCACATTTCCCTCCAAAATTTGAATAATTAATCAAATCAAATCAAATCAAACTATTCAAATTAGCCAAAAATAAAATAAAAATCAAATTGGAATGAATGAATGAATTAATATTCCTCATCCACTTTTCGATTGAGGAAATCATGGATTGCTAACTAAGCAATCTATTTTACTAATTCAACCATCTAATTCCTAACTCAACCCTAACTGATCAATCAATTGCTAACTAAGCAATCAAAATTCTAACTGGCCAATCTATTCTTCAATCACCCTAATTGTGCAATCAACTTTGCACAATTCCTTCATGTCTAAATCCTCTCAACTCATTTTGACCGTTGATTCAAAATTGTTTTTTCTATATAACAAGCCTTTCTCTTCACAAATAAGGATGATAATTTCAACTTACCTTATGCAATGAAGTGTTGTCAAGATCACCATTGAGAGAGCTTCATCATTTCTTCAAGAACAAGCATCAATCATCAAGCTTTTGTGTACAAGCAATGGAGGCTTTGCAGTGATACGAACAATCCAACATCATGCAAATACACTCCAACATGGGATGGTAATCTTTTCTTGTGTTATTTGAACTGGTTTGAATATCTTAGGATCTTACTTTCATTCAAATAGCTTAAATTTGCACATTTCATGAGTGATGGAATATGATAGATTAAGTGTTTTTGAATTAGATTAGTTTCTGATTTCAATCTCGCATTTGATCTTGTTTTTCACATTTTTCTTGATGGATTCCTTCCCTCTCACACAACTAGTACATGCTAGACAATCATGTAACAAGTAAATTAGATGAATATAAATATAACTCATGCCTTTTTCAAGTCCATCATGCAACAACTATTGGGTTTCACCAGAATCTTGCAACTAAACCAAAATCACCATTAGATTTAGTTCTAGAAATGAAATATTCCAATTATAATATCTCAAAACATAATTCTTAAATATCATGTAAATTGAGTAATAAATCAACATTATTCATCTGCAAGTTATTTGAGTCAAATAAATTCTATAATGAGTTATCAAAATATGAATTTAAAGCAATTTAAATCATGCTTGAAACAATTAACCTTAGTGAACTTCAATGTATTATAAGTAATAATGCACACAGAACATTATAGATCTTTAAAATCATTAATCCATGATGGCAATCAATGCACTATGAAATTAAAGGCATTAATAACCTATGTTCAACCATTAATACCATATATAACAATCTTGATCAACTACCCCTTGAATCTAATATATATATTTGTATCACATAGTCTGATTATGTAAAAACCACTAATTATTTTTAAGCTTCGACTATCTGATAATTAAATAAGGTAAATCCCTCAAAGGTGATAATGACATAAATTCTATTACTATATAATTATATACCCATTTTCTTTAAGTAATATGTATTGAGTTACTAATAAATTAAGTTAAAGAATAAGTACCCTAATTCTCTTTCATCCTTTATCTTGAATTTACATTTTTTTTCCTCATGTCAAAAAAGAAGATTAGACAAATTAGGATTGGGTATCTATATATACAATCATCAAAAAACTATATTATCAGATTCCTAAAATCTCCACAAAGTATTTAGTTAGTAAGAAGGATAAAAATATACAACCTTCATTGTAATACAACACTACTATCCATTTTCTTTTATTCATTCTTTTCACATTGTTTAACAGGTTCTAACTCTAAATTAACAATGACTTCATGCGTTAAAACTCCATGACATCTCTTCCCAATTAATTTTTACATTCAAGCAACCACTATTTTGACTATATGAATTAAAATTCAAACAAAGCATATTCTCAATTAAGTTCTAACACAACTATACAAAAATAAACAATATTTGATCTATTATTATAATAATGCACCATTATCAACAACAATTCAAGCACATAATTAGAGCCTTCTTCCATTTCCTGGATCGACTCCCTAGATTAGGTTCAGAATAGATAAGGGGAGGTTGAGTTCCTGGGCCCTCTATGTCTAACAAGCAGATGGCATAGAAATGTTGGCATGGGAAAATCATCACCGAGTGGGGTGTGGGTTATAGGGGTGCTACCTACCCCTAGAGAATTGAACTTGAAGGATAACACACAACTCGACCATCAATAGAAGGTGAATATTGTAGCTCCTTATGAGGGAATAACTTAGACCATTCATGACATAAGCATAGGAAAAATATTAGATAGTAAGTGATACTTACTGGCATGGTTTTGATAAAGAATACTTGCTCTCTTTAAAAAAAGGCTAAGCTCTTCGCTCACACCATATGCAAATACTATTTCTAGAAAAACCATAAGCACATCTAATGTACATGCATATATTAATCACAGAGCACACTCATCGCTAGTTTTCTTAACAACATGAATTGGGGAAGCTTTTGAAAGTGACAACCATCTATTCTGAGTTCCATCTAAGTTTGATGCAATAGGGCTATCTTTTAATTCAAAATACTTAACAAACTCATTATTGCTATTTTCCATTTAAATGATGATCCCCTGCTCCCAAACCTTGAACAATGACTAGTTATAATTTTTTTTGCCTTGAATTGGATGTCTGATAGGAAATATTGCAGCTCTACATAATCCAAAATTATGTTTCATGAAAAAAGATTGGAAAAGAATACTTTTGCAAGACATAAAACTAAGACTAACAATAGAAGAAGTAGAAGAATGTACAATTTTCATGTTCATTCTTCTAAGGTGCTGTGAGCATAAATAAACCTTATTGCACTATTGAGAACATGACGACCTGCATCCACTATACATTATACATTCATCACATTGGACCTTAAATCATGAATTTCTCTTAGAAACAAAAGTCAAGAGATGATAAGCTTTTATTGAGGGAAAAAGAAACATTTATTTGCAAACTGGTTTTGAATTCCATTAGTTGAAAACTAATATGAATTTTCAATTATATATATATATATATTGAAGAATCTATCGGTCTTCAAAAGTGGAAGAAAGAATCTAATTACCTCATTAAATAGAATAGGCTTAAACTCCTCCTTCTAAGAGTATAGAAGCATATATGTAGATGAAAGTATATAAAAATACAATAATATTACCTCAAGGGGTCTTGAGCTCATCCTTTGAATCAACCAGTGAGTTCCTTCTAGATGGTTTTCCTAATGCAAGAGAAGAATTTGTAGCCTCTGCGCTCAGTCATTTTGTGAGTTAAAATATGGTACGAAAGGAAATGACATTGGTTTAATACATAACAATGAGCTGAGATTGTTATATAATAACTTTAAATGTCCATCTATAGCAACAAATACCTTGGTTAATCATTGTTGAAATAGGCATTACCAAACCCTATGATCACCATAATATGTGGTGAATCAAAATAATCTAAAAAACAATAAGGCAAAAGATTTGTAGAAGAATTCCAAAGAAAAGCAAATAGAAAGCAAGAAGCAATGTTATTCTCTAAATGAACTACTTACTTGTGGTGACCCTGATTAGGTAGAATCATCCAACTCCTCTTTCATGAGCATCAAGATAACATTACTTTAACGTGTTTCTTGTACTAGAGTATTTATTTTTCATGTAATTACATCATCCTTCTCTAGTAACGCATTTTCAAGGAATCAACCTTAATTTACACTATGTTAGTTACGATAAAAGAAATTAAATATGCCCATGTCTCTTTTTGAGACTACTTAATTACCACATTTTTTCTTGCCTTAAACCTTCCCACTTGGGATTTATTCTTTCTAATTTATGATTTATTATAGTTTCCTTTATATTTCAATGCAAGTATTTAAGTACACTTATTTATATATAACCCACTATCACATATGTATATTCAATCAATTAGTTAAAGGTATATATATCCTCACAAATTAAAATTTTCGTTTTCATTAAATCTGATATGAGAATAATTACTAAATATCTTATATAAAAGAAATCCATGCTCAATAATAAAAAAATTGATGTTTATAGAACTTAATGAGATTAAACCCTATTATGAGGAACAATCTTACATCTTAAGAATGCTATTAGATATTTTCTTGATCAACAATCCCTAAATATGTTTATTGATCTGGATAGCTAGTCTTACTAAAAATCATCGTGTTCGAAAGTAAATTTAGCCAATTGAAAATGTTCTTGCCAAAATAATGACAACATAATTAACCCAGAAGAACAAGTGTATATTATGAGTGTTTATTCCAAGGAGGTCATGAAAAACCAGTTAACCATTATACTATAGTATTTTCTAACTTCATTAACCTCCAGAATACTAAATAGAATATCAATCTACATATTCTAATTCAAAACTATAATGCATCATTCATAATCACATGAACTGAAAACTATCAATTAATTTATTAAATTCATAATACATAATCTAATCTATCAACCTAAATTAAAGTAGTTCAATAGTACCTTAAGTGGCCTACTTGAGTTGTTGCATCCACACAAAAAAATTATTCAGTTACTCAAAAAACATGCTATCAAAGTATTTCTTCTTTATTGCATTTTATTCACACACAAAATTGTTGAACAAAATTTATCCAAAAATATTATTCAATATATCATATATATAATCTAGATCTCCTCCTTGATAGGTACCCCACTATATAGGGTCCACGAGGGATTCTAATTATCCATGAACTGAAAACAAATTGAAAAAATGTCAACTCTTCCTCAAGAATAGGAAGAGGACTGAGTATCAAATCAAAAAGTAATAACTATTAGAACAAGAGTATGAAAATCAAACAAGGACTCTATGCTCAAACAAGTTTAATCATTTATAATAGAAAACATGCTCAATAGAACAACTTTGTTATAACTCATAGTCCTATTGAGAACAAACTTATTCTCTTGGTTGTCTTATTGAAAGATAAAAGTAATACTTAGTGATTCACAATCTGATGATTAAATTATCACCTCCATCTTCTTCTGAAAGTGGTTGTGCTATAGTAGATTGACTCCTTTGTACCGAACTGTAATCCTTATGCTATGGGTTGAGAAGCCTATTGTTGCGGGTTGATAGATATCTTGCTATAAATTTTTGTCTTATTTTCCAAGGCATTCTCAATGTTAACAACCGTAATTTAAACATAAAAATCCTACTAAACTTCATGGACATTCATAACTCATACATACAAATATTAATATAACATGTTCAATTCTAAATACTTTAAACTACTTAAAGTTATATATGAAAGGTCTGGTAATGTCTGAAAGTTTAGCACAAAATAAAAATAATAGTATAAAATAACAAATATGGTTGTGAGTGGGAGTGCGAGCAGGACGCACAGGAGCGGGGATTTGAAATCCTCAGAGGGCGAGGAGGACTCTGCGGAAACTAATGGCGATCCGGGCAATGCTGAGGGCTTGGGTCCTGGGATTTTGTTTGGTTTGGATGTTGTGGCAAAGGTTTCTGGTGATGGCGTCATTGGAAGGGGCTCTTTCCTTTCTTTTTGTGGGTTGGGTCCTGCTCTTTCTTGGACAGGCTATGGATTATGGTGGGTGTTGGTCTCTCCTGGATGGAGTGCTGCTATATGTGATTTTGAGGAATATGCTTGGTGTGTTTGGTTTCCTGGGAATTTTGTGATCTTTTTGTGCTCTCTGGAAGAGCTGGTTGTTGCTATGCAGAAGGCCTTCCAGGGTTTCTGCCTCCTTTCTGGTGATGTTGTACCTAGTGAGATCTTTCAAAGAGAGCTTCTCCTTGGTGGCAGTGGTGGGGATTTCCTGCATCATAACCCTATTCGTGGTGGGAGTTTGAGGGTGGATTTCAGGGATCTCCTTTGTGCTCTTTGGTGGAGAAGCGGCCTAGTTTCTTGTGTTGTTCTTCTTGGGCTCTTTTATAGAGCTTTTGGGTACCCTTTGTGTTTTACTTGGTCCTCATTTTCAAAGGGGGTTGACTTGTGGCTTAGGGCTCTCTTTTGGAGGATCTTTCTATTGTCGGGTCTGATTTTCCTTGGGCTTTCTTTCAGAGCTTTTGGGTACCCTTTGTGGGTTTTATTTGATGAGGAAAGTGTTTTTGTTGATGGAGTTTCTGAGGTTCCTGCTGGGAGATGGGTTTCTTTGGCTTCTTATGCTATTACTGGACTCTATATTAGAGCTTTTGTGTACCCTTTGTGGTTGTTGGGGTTATCTTTTTCGAAGGGGGTTTTCTTTTGCTGTTGGCTCCTGGTTTTCTCTTGGTGGAGCTCTTTGTTTTTGGGTCTGACTTGGACTTCCTTGGAGATTCCTGTTGATTTGGGTGTGATCTCTCTCTTGGATCTCGTGCATGCTCAACCAAAGGATGGTGTGGTTTCCCATTCTACTAGAGCTTTGACTCTCTTTCATTTCCTGTGCACTGTCTTTGGTTGAGGTGAATACTTCTCTTGATGGTCAGGAGTCATCTCCTATTGAGTTGGAGGTGGGTGTGTTGGAAATGGATGGTTGTCCTCTTTTCTGGTTTCCTCTGGTGGCATTCCTATTAAGGTGGAAGTTTCTCCTATCGACGTGGAGGTCAAGGTTGTTGAAGAGGTGTGCTCTTGGATTTTTGGGTTTTCACAGTATCCTCTCCTATAGAGGGGAGCTCAATCCTCTTAAGGTGGATTTGGAGTTGGTTTGTGGTTCACTTGGGAGCTTCAAGGGGTGTCTCTCCTCTTGTGTGCTAATGTTTTTGATTAGGTGGTTGGGTTTAATGGTGGTCTTTACCATTAAATTTCCTTTTCTTCTGTTGGGTTATGGTCTGTTGTTTCTAAGCAAATGGTTGGTTGTTGCTATGTTGGTATGTTGCCTGATTGTTTCAGGTGGTTGTTTACAGTCAAAACTTGGGTGGGGTTTATGGTCCCAGATAAAACCAAGTTGTATTTGGGCTACGGTTCCATGCTTGATTGTCTCTTATAACCTATGATGTTTTGATCATCTGGTTGTGGCTGTTGTTGGGCTGTTGGTGGTTTGTGAGTTATCTTTTTTAGCAGCTTGTTGTTGTTGGGTTGATCCATGCTTATTGTTGTTATCTTGAGTTTCAGTTGTCTTCCTTTGTAAAGGGTTTTGAGCCCCTTCAAAACCCATTTTTTACCCCTAATCAAAACAACAAGAAACAAGGCAATTATATGGCTCATCACTTGTCATAGGAGATGTACTACTCTCTACTTTTTGAAAGTGTTGTTGAAGGGTTACTTTGAAGAGTGTCCATATCCATATTTTAACTCGAAAAGGAACCTTCTTTTTATTGTGGTTGGTTTGTTTCCCTTGTAGATTTCTTATGTGTATATCAAATTTTACGGTGATTTGACTTTAACTCTATAAGATAGACTCTAACATCAAACTCCATTAACGTTGAAATAAAACTTTATAAACAAATAACATAATATAATATTTACTTGAATTCAACTAGAATCATTACATACAACCATATCATACAAACCAGGGGAGAGGGGCCCAAAGTAGGGCGAGTCAACTTTTCAGGTCCACATGGCAGTCCACATGGACCTAAATTTTTTTAAAAAAAGCCTGCCATGTCACCCTACCACTTGTGCATCGACCCATGTTATTTAAAAAAAAAATCGATCACCCTGCCACTTGTCAAGCACATCTTATGCTGACGTGTCCAAAACTGGTCGATTTTTCCCTCCACCTGAAAGTGGATCCCACCAGCCTCCTTAATCAATGAGCACATCTATGTATAGTAGATCGGACGGTCGCGTGTAGACGACAGCCTCGCCACCCTCTACCAATAGTTTGGTGCATTAAACGCTCATCGCCTCCTTCGTTTCCTCCACTGACCAACTTTCCTTACATGTTGCTTTGCATTTAATTAGTCTGTCAAGCGTGTTAATCGGAGATCAAGGTTCATTCAATACTCCACATTCTCGCATATCCTGCTCATTATCATTCCTTTTTTTTGCAAACATTCTTGACTGTTCATTTTGTTTCTCACTGAAACTAGTTTGGCTCTCCATGCTTCATCGTTCAGCTCTTCATGCTTCTTCATTCAGATTTGCACTGTCGACAACTCCCTTTCTCATTCAAGTGAGGTTTAATACCTCACTCAGCCTCTACCAATCTCAGTGATTAGGATGTTATTTTGCCATGCACTTTGTTTCTAAAAAAAAAATTATTTAGGAAATTTTTTCTTTCAATTTGATGCATAGGATGAAATGTGGGGAGGGTTTCAGTGGTTTTCTTTTCCTCTATACTCGTCCATGCACTCCTTCTATTCCATTCCATGCACTCCTACTATTCCCTTCTTCATTGCACAACGTTTACTTTGCATTGTGCTTTTCATATTTGCTTCCTTATACGAAATATGATATGGGTTTTACTGGTTTAAAATAGTTTTTCATTACTATTAAACTTGTTCAAAGAAATATGGAAAGGGTTTGACTGGTTTTTAGTCATGTACTTGTTTTTCATGTGTTTGTCTTTGCACAAACTTTAAATATGCAATTTGCTTTTTACATTTGTTTGTTATTCCAAAATATGGAAATGGATACAATATATTTGCTTGTTACTATGAGATGTTCATACAGTTTTAATGTTTATCATTTCAAGGGTTTCTGCTATGCACTTGCATTCGTGTCTTCCTCACTGCACATACTTTAACTCCACAATTTGGTTATTATATTCTCATGTTATTTTGAAATACGAAAAATGGTATGATTGGTTTTCATTTCGAAGATATTCTGGCATGTTTATGTATTATTTTGTTCTTCCATGCACAATAGTAATGTCTACGAAATAAATTATTCATTTCATTGTTACTACCAAACATGGAAAGGGTTTTAGTCACTCAAAATTATAGGGTTTTCACTTTCACAATGCACAAACTTTAACTATGCAATTTCCCTTTAACATTTGTTTGTTATTCCCAAATATCAAAATGGATACAATATATTTGCTTCTCACTAGGAAATATTCACACGGTTTTAATGTATATCATTTTGAGGGTTTCTATCATGCACTTGCATTCATGTTTAACTCTGCAATTTCCTTATAATATTCTCATGTTATTTCGATATATGAAAATGGTATGACGAGTTTTCATTTCGAAGATATTCTGGCATGTTTATGTATTATTATGTTCTTCCATGCACAATAGTAATGTCTGCAAAATAAATTATTCATTTCATTGTTACTACCAAACATGGAAAGGGTTTTAGTTGTTCAAAATTACAAAGTTTTTCGCTTTCACAATGCACAAACTTTAACTCTGCAATTTCCCTTTAACATTTATTTGTTATTCCCAAATATCAAAATGGATACAATATATTTGCTTCTCACTAGGAAATATTCATACAGTTTTAATGTATATCATTTTGAGGGTTTCTGTCATGCATTTGCATTCATGTTTAACTCTGCAATTTCCTTATAATATTCTCATGTTATTCCGATATATGAAAATGGTATGACTAGTTTTCATTTCAAAGATATTCTAGCATGTTTATGTATTATTATGTTCTTCCATGCACAATAGTAATGTCTGCGAAATAAATTATTCATTTCATTGTTACTACCAAACATGGAAAGGGTTTCAGTCGTTCAAAATTACAAGTTTTTCACTTTCACAATGCACAAACTTTAACTCTGCAATTTCCCTTTAACATTTGTTTGTTATTCCCAAATATCAAAATGGATACAATATATTTGCTTCTCACTAGGAAATATTCATACAGTTTTAATGTATATCATTTTGAGGGTTTCTGCCATGCACTTGCATTCGTGTTTAACTTTGCAATTTCCTTATAATATTCTCATGTTATTCTAATATATGAAAATGGTATGACTAGTTTTCATTTTGAAGATATTCTAGCATGTTTATGTATTATTATGTTCTTCCATTCACAATAGTAATGTCTATGAAATGCCTTTCTTATTTCATTGTTACTACCAAACATTGGAAAGGGTTTCACTAGTTCAAAATTATAGGGTTTTCTACCATCCACTTGTATTCCTCTCTTTCACAATGCACACTCTTTAACTCTGCAATTTTCCTTTAATATTTGTTTGTTATTCTCAAATATGAAAATGGATTCCCGTGTTTTCATCCTGAAGTTAATATGCCATGCAAATATATTATTTTGTTCTTATATATGTATTTGTCTTTCCATACATATATATATACATATTGTGCATGGAATAATAGAATAATACATAAACATGGATAGTGTTTGACTGCTTCTCAATTACAGGGTTTTCTACCATGCACTTCTATTCATGTGTTCGACATTGCACAAACTTTAACTCTGCAAATTACCTATGATAATTTTTTGTTATTCCCATATATAGATATATCTATATATAGATGTATATATAGATATATAGATATATATATATATATCATATATCTAATGTATATATATTAGATATATCTATATAGACACACACACACACACATATATATATATAAATTAGCTTGCCACGTCACCTTGCCACTTGTGCATCGGCCCATATTGGTTTCTTAAAAAATCAATCACCTTGGCACCTATCAAGCACCATTTCAAATTTAGCCCACCATGTGTCGCCCTACCACTTGTGCATGTGCATATATATATATATATATATATATATATATATATATATATATATATATATGTATATATATATATGTAATTAGATATATATATATGTGTGTGTGTGTGTGTGTGTGTGTAATTATATATATATATATCTAATTACATATACATATACATATATATATAATTATATGCATATACATATATATACATATGTATATATATATATGTATTTATATATAATTAGATATACATATGTATATGTATTTATATATATACATATGTATATATATGTATATACATATATATACATATATATACATATAATGACAAGAGGAGTGAGCTTGATGCATACAGGCTTCATGAAACAATTGATGTGATTAAGGGGGAAGGGGTCAAGAGTGCAGAATGTTTCATGAAGCCTCTGTGCATCAAGCTCATGTGCCTCTTGTTATGTTGTTTTTTGTCTTTATCCACAATATCCTACTGCTGCTCATTGACCTTCAATGAACATATATATATATATATAATAACAAATATAAGAGCATACTGCCATGCAATTGTATTATTATGTTCTTCCATGCACAATTCTTTTGTCTACAAGATGATTTTTTTCATTTCATTCATACTACCAAACATGGAAAGGGTTTGACTGGTTCACAATTAGAGGGTTATCTGCCATGCACTTGTATTTGCTTCTTCGACAATGCACAAACTTTCACTCTACAATTTAACTTTGCTATTTTTTTGGTATATACAAATATGAAAATGAGTTAACTTTTTTTTATTTGAAGATATTATGCCATGCAATTAAAGACTCCATACCAAACCAACATTGAACATATAAAGAGATTTACAAATTAAAAAATGCATATCTCCATATTTTCCAATTTCCATTTACCACGACTCACTTCCATATTCATATCTACATGGAACTGCAGACATTGAACTCCCCAAACAAAAAACTGAAATTATTCAATTTCATGGAGACTATAACGAATGGAACAAATAATGCATTACCAAATGATATGCACCACATACTTTTAATGTGGGGTGGATGCCAGACCATAAGCACGAGCACCGTTACACTCTCCATGGAAAAGAACAACTTCACTTTTTTATTAATTCTTTATTCCTTTGAATGCCAAGCAATTGTATTCGTCTGTTCTTCCATGCACAACAATTCTATCTGTGAAATTCTTTCTTTATTTCATTGTTACTACTAAACATGGAAATGAAAACAACTTAACCCATTATCATATTTGGGTATAAAACAAAAAAAATTAAAGCATATTGCAGAGTTAAAGACTGTGCATAACAACAAAATATTAAAGGCAGTGGAAATTACATATATATAATAATAATAAATACACACACACACACACACACATATATATATATATCAATATATATAGAGAAGACACACAATACCAACACACATATATATGTGTGTGTGTGTGTGTGTGTGTGATATATATATATATATATATATATATATATATATATATATGTAATTTGCCGCTACCTTTAATATATATGCCTTCTCCTATTTTGCCACATGCAACCACCAAAAAACAATGTGTTAATCGCTCGAGAAGCAAACAAGGATTGCACACCATGAATACATACAATCTTTGCAATTGAATGCATCCAAACCAGTTTTCAAATTTGAAAAAGGTAGGACACAAATTAAAGACTCCATAACAAACCACCATTATAGATCTACAAATTAAAAAATGCATTTCTCAATCTATTCCAATTTCCATTTACCAGACCCTCACTTCCATATTCATATGTACATGGAACTACATACATTCAACTCCCTAAATTAAAAAGTGAAGTTGTTCTTTTAGATGGAGAGTCCAACGAATGGAACGAACTATGCATAGCAAAGGGATATGGTTAGACTACTTTTAATGTGGGGTGGTCGCAAGACCATAAGCTACAACACCGTTACACATTCCATCTCAAAAAAACTTCACTTTTTTGGTGGTGGGTTCGATTGGATTTGGTGGTGGGATAGTCTTGGCTCTTTGTGTAAAGGTGTCATTGGATGTATGAAAATATTGGTGGCGATGTAATGCAAGTGGTGATATTATAGGGGAGTGTGGGTTATACTAATTTTATATTTTGGTTGGATGTTTTAATGCTACAAGGCATTAACAAGAAATATGACTTGTATGTTTGTGGTATCATATGTGATTTGAATATTCTATGACATGTAAGACTGCAAATAACTATTTGTGTTTGGGACAAATATAAACCGATTATAATACAATTTTGGTGGTACAGTGATTCAAGTACCCTTGTTGACTTTCTTGGTGAAAATTGTTTTACAATTGCATATTAACAGGGTCCTATACACCCTATGTTTGGAGGTCCACATGTTTCTACATGATACTGTTTACAATTGCTTACATGAATTATTTTGGTTACCAAGAATATAGAATTGCTAGAATTGATGAGGCAGAATATATATATATATATATATATATATGTATGTATGTATGTATATTTATTTATATGTATGTATGTATGCATAATTGTATATATATATCTATGTATGTATCTGTAGACATGCAAAATTTACATTATGCATTCGATCAGGATCATTTATCAATTAAACTAGACATTTGCATTAGATCCATTCATCACCTTCATCCATTTAAATAATCTCATTGCTTAAGGTTATTTAAAATAAAAAAGCCATTTAAATCAAATCTTAAATCATTTTCCAAAGTCCAAAAAGTCAAATCAGTTAATCAGCATTAAATCAGCATAATCATCATTAAATTAATCTAATCCTAATCTAATATTAATCACATCCCACTTGCATTATCTAGACCTAGCCACTTGCACAATAAATCAATTTTATTGATTTATTAAAACAATCATTTTCCCTCAACATGACAAGTCAAACAAGGCATTTATTGCTGTTTTTCCTTGTCCCCCTCTCAGCATTTATGGCAAAATTTGAATTCAAAATTTCCCCCTCTTGGGCACTCTTCCCAAATCTTGCACACACATTAACCATTCACATGATGACAAGTGTCCTTATCTCATTGGCAGAATCTTAATCCCACATTGGTCCCTCTTCAACAATCTTAGCATTTGAAATCTTCAAATAGAGGCTTCAACATTGAGCAAATCCTCCACAATTTCATCCAAAAAGCATATGCAAAGTTACTCTCCTTGAGAACTAATTTTGCTCATCATTTCCATCTTATCATCATCATCTAAGCTTATTAATCAAGGATTGGGAAAGGGTCACTAGCACATGTGACACCAATCCAATATGGGATAGATTGGTTTCATGTTTTTCTTTATAGGATTTTATGTATCTTGTTATTAGATAGCATTTTAAAACATGTTAGATATCTCAGATGGATGTTGAATGGTGCTTATTGCTTGGAAACTAATCATGTTTGTATATGTTAGTTACTAACGATTTGCAGATTTCGATGTCCACAAAATGGCGCTAGAAGGAGGGCATAGTCTTTATTTTTGTTCATTGTCGCATTGCTTGAAAATTTCTGAGGTTTCTTCCGTAAATCTATCAAATATCACATTTGCTAAGACTACATTTAGGCGTTATGATAAACATTTCACGTACCAAGTCAAAGCTTTTACATTTTCCTTGATGGTAGAAAAGGTATAAGCATTTGACTTTACACCTGTTAGTGGCATTTTCTTCAAATGTTCCGTAGTCTTTTCTGGTTTTTTTTGTCAAAAAAAAAATCCATTTTGTGCATATCTTGCAAACATTGTAGTCTATAGGAACGTGTTTATCTGAGGTATTGTATGAAACAGCTTAAATACTTTGCCTATGCTTTCAGAAATTGGTCACTGTAATTAGAAATACTTTGCCTATCCTTTGAACATGTTAGACCGTAGGCATTCGGATCCAATGCCTCTGCCATTTTCAGAAAAGAGCTAATGTGTTTTAAATGTTTATTATTTTTCCCAACGTGCCTTGTCTATGCTTGGCGCGGTTTGCATACATATTTGACTGGAACTAGCAAACTAGAGAAGTAAAAGAAGCATCGGCTTTGGTTTTCAGACTTGTCCTTATCTGAAACCTTGCTAGTTAGAACGTACGACATAGCATCCAAAGTCTTGCTCCTCATAAATTCAAATTCAAGCTAGGTAAGAGTCAGAAGCCTGCCATTTAAGATCTTTTAATTTGCAGTTCTAACAAATAATCTGCGCCTTGCTTAGGCCTTTTTAAATGATTTTTGGTTATCTTTGTGTGCAATTCTTGACATAGAAAAAGGTCTATGATTAACAAATTGAAATTTAATGAAAGAGGAAAACAAAAGGACAATACAAGATGCCATTGTGTCAATCTGCATGCCTTATCACACGCCTTGTCCACACATCTGCAACGCCTGGTTCACATTCAGATCTGAATAAGCTTTCAACGCCTTTTTTTTCCATCACCTGACAACATTGTATTCAAAGTCCTCTTCTTCTTGTGGTCGAACCAAACTATTCAAGTCGGATATCAAAGACAAGATCTTAACATTGCAGGGCGTGATTTTGAATAAATGACAAACGCTTTGTTATTAATATCGCTGCTTCAATCATTAATGTCGATGCTGTCTTTCTCATTAATATTCTTGTTTTTCATTAATATTGTCTTCTTCGGTATTCATTTCTGTTGTTCATCTTAATGAGCGCCCACCTCTTAACGCAGCACAGGGGCATTGAAACTGAGGTTAGACACATACTTTGAAGGAGGCAAGATCCAGCACGAGAGTCATTCCCACACACAAGTCAATAGTAGGCCATGCAAAATTGATGCAGAAGTAGCACTGTTGGAAGCATTGAAGGGCCGTGTGATAAAATACTGGAGCTATATCACCAAACGCAACATGTGAGAGTGATTTCAGCGAAATCTAAAACCTCCTAGCATAGCTCGATGCAGATTTGTTGACATTTGATCTGGTGAATCTACCCGTGCCTTCTACAATGTCAGATGATGTAGATCGAGGAGTTTGCACGCAATGAATAGACTTGACATCTCAGGTTTGATAGATTAGAAGTAAAGATCTCCTTATTCACACCACTCACCAACCTCAAAAACTGAAGTCTCGATTATACCATTCACAGATACCACAGATCCACAAGACATAAAACACTCTTCTAACACATGTGCTCTACCGCCATCCACTGACCGTATAGATTAGAACTTTATGACTGGTTGGACGTCTGTACCCTGCTAATACCAGCTGTGGGGGAAGAGATAGCTGAAGTTCTTAACCTCTTCGTAGTCAATCTTGTTTTGGGTTTTAGAGTAGCCGACTTAGAGAATGTGGTCTCCTGCCAAATGCACAAACTCTGCAATCTACAGTGGCTGCCTTGATTTAATTGCTGTCAATTAATCACCCCTGTCGGAAAGTAATTGTCCTTGGAAAGATTGCGTAGAAACATCTCTCATTGATGGTTAATTAATTCTGAATGATTTTGTGTGCAGTCAAGTAGTAAATGCTCCTTCATTTCGTGGTGGTTACTCAAAAGGTCGAATTCAAATTTACATTTAATTATGTTTTATCAAGCCTTTTAAAAAAAATTGATAGCTGTTAAATGATTTCAAAATTGACATTGTTTCTTATTAAAATATCATTGTGCTTTCTCCGAGTTTGAAATGGTGAGTTTGATGGGAGAAAATATAAACTAATCCGATACTTAATGTCCATTGTTTAGCTGCTGCAGGTCACTAGAATCCATTTACTTTTTTCCATTGTCTGATTTTAGTCAAAGCAAAATGACTTGTTTTGATATGAAAGTTCAATTGGGAAGCTAAGTATGCCATTAGAACCCATTTTCATCAAAAATATCTTTTAACTCGAGCACTAAAGTCATGAAAATGCTTTAGAGAAGAATCTTGAAATTTGTAGAGATCATTGGTATTTGCTGTCTTAATGTGTTTCTATGTATTTATCCATTAACGTTCAAAAACTATTTTGCTATTTAATCTCAATCTTGCTATTTCTTTGCACTAATAATTGTTGTTTTTTTTTGGGTATAGGATTTCTCGAAGATAATGGAGTGACAAGTCGGAGGAAATCCATAACTCAACAAACTGATTTAAATTGAAGAATTAAGCATCAAATTTGAAACTCACAAAGCATTTTTTAATGCTTAAAGGCTTCTATTTCATGCTTTAATTTTCTGTTTTAACCCAACTAGATCATTGTTTTCTTTCAATGTTGGATTAAAATTGAACCTTAGACACTTACTAGAGTTCGTTTTGGGTTAAGAATTGAACAATCAAAACTCACATTTCATTTGGTGTTTAAAAATGAACTCACAATTGCTTTGAAGGGTATAAAACGAACAAGTGCTTGATTGTGTTATTTTGTCTTTTGAGTGCGTATCCTCTCCCCTTGCGCTTCGTGCGATCTAGGGTGCAAGAGAAACACTCAAAATACATTTTATTGCTTTTAAAACACTTCATTTTGGGCTTAAAAATTGAACATCTTGTGCGAGTGTGAGTAGGGCATTTTCACAGACATTCAATTTTGTGCTATCAAAGATCGACGAGTTACTTCGATTGTGTCCTTGCTCGCTTTTGTTTATCTTAGAGGGCCTGCCTGGGAAAAAGTACTTCACCCAAGCTGATTTACTCAACCGGTAACACTCTAAAGCCAAGAGTATTTCCACCGGATATAAATGAGGATTTTGGGTTAAACGCCATAATCACGCTGGGTTATTCGGACAGATGGATCCGAAGGGGATCTTGCCACGCTATCAACTCATGAACGGAAAGTCCTTACTAGAACCTTATGTGTTAGAATCTCTACAAAAATCCTTAACTGCTTGTTGGTGCAAGAACGTCGCTCGCTTCAGCCTCTACCCCACGGCTTTTAGTAGAGATGGAAAGCATGCCATGGGAGTTTCATGGGTGTTGGTGCTTTGGCTGCCCCATAAGTGAGTGCCGTGAGGGGAGCCGCTGGGGGTCAAGTATCTAACCATCCACTAAAAAGTAGGCGAATGACTTGTCTAAGGGGGACTCAACAAACATTGTCTATCACATCCATAGGGCTTGTAATTATTCTTTGTTTGAAAACACAGTGTGTATTCGAAAACATTTTGCGAACAAACATTCAACATGGTTCTCAAAATTTCAAACCCTCTTTAAGACAAATATCATTGACTCAATCCATATGTTACTGCTTTCCCTGCGGATTCACGTTCGTAGAGGTTCCTAAGCATTGGATTATATCTCAATTTGTCTTCTTGAGTAAACAATAGCAAAACCCTTGCCTTAAGTTTATTGAATTTCCACATAAAATATCTTGTGGGGTTTAAAGAAATTAAGACATTGGTACATCTTAGTTTGAAACTTTAATCAAAGAGAGTGTTTTTTGTAAAATAAATCCATTAAGCAAAGATAACAAATTGGATCCCACACATGTGCTTGATATTTTTTGGTCGTATTGGTCTTTTGATTGCTCTTAGAGAAAAGTGTGTTCTTCAATACCTTGGCCTAGTAAACAAAGTCTCTCTAAGTCTCTTAGGATCATCAAAACTTTCATCTATCTTCCAAACATTCATCAATCCATCTCACCAAAACAACTTTAGATCTTTGCAAACATCATTCTAGACTTGGGTACATCCTTAAACCAAATCAAAGTCAATTGTTTAATTAGGTGAGTGGGAATGCATCCTTTCTCATACATCTAATTGAATTAGCAAACCTTTTGAACAAGTTCATCCTAAAGATAACATCCAACATCTTAGGGTTTACAAGTTCATCATCCACATCAAACAATCAAAATCAAAATCCCTAAGTCTAGCATTGATTCAAAGTCCCTAAACATTCAACACTCATATCATTCACCTTTCATCTTTCATCTCGTCATTGATCCTAAGAACCTTAGAGGTCACTTTCATAACAAAGTCAAAATACAAGAAGAACATGGAATATACACTTGATCCATACATCTTGAGTAATCTAAATCAATTGAATCCTCAAAGCCTTTCATTTCCTATCAATCATCAAAGTCCATGCATGGGATCATTGCCTTCGACAAATGTCAGTGGTACAACAAGTGTGAGTATGCCCAAGTCAAATTTTGGAACACATTTCCCAATGATAGATCTAAGTCCAAACCAACAAATCCACCAATCAAACAATCAATACATGAATCTTCAAACGAGCAACATCATCCCACCAAATCCCTACAAACCAAATGTGGATGTACCAAGTGCAACTTTTCAAAACATGAATCCTAACTTGAAAAACTTTGGAAAAATGATTCCCAATACCAACAATGTTCATCCTATCATGCCAAATCTAAACATCATCCCAAATCAGAACATTATCCAAAGTCAATTTTCCCATAATCCCATTCAAAAACTACAAACATGCATGCCAAAACCACTTGAACACAAGCCAAATCAACTATCTCAAGTGAGTCAAGATCAAAATCAAGAACAAATTTGGCAAGATCAAATTGCGGAAATAGTTGAGGCATTGCGCCAAGGGAAATCTCCACCACCATTACCTACATCATTCCTTGGTTTAGGGATTCCCCCTTTACCTAACACCAATCACGCCACCCAATTCAATCCAACTAATGTCAATCAAACCATCACGTCAAATCCTTCGAATATACCATCGACATCGCACCAACAGATGGTATCCAATCAAGCAACAATGATGATCCCAACCAATCAAAATACGGTCTCCCAAGGACCTATCACCTCAGTTATTCCAACCATCACTATCCCTTCAATCATTCCAAACACCACTATCACGCCCATCACATCTCAAACCCCCACAATCAATCCAAGCGTATCTCAAAAACTTGTCACTACATCCAACATGATTTCGAATCCACCACCACCCCCACCACCACCAATTTCCACCACATCAATCCAATACAATGTGACATTACAAGCTGCTTTTCAAAAAGGATACCAACAATATCTAGCCATGCAACAAGCAACACAATCTCAACAAGTGCAACAATCCTCTCAAATTGCTCAAACCTCTCAAGCTACCCAACCAACACGAGCACAAACACAAAAGATAACAACTGTTGAGAACAAAGATCAAGATCACTCCATCATTGAATACCTTGAAGTTGTGTCTACTCCATCCAATGATCAAATGAATATATGTCAAGAGTCACCTCTCAATCATGATCAAAATACATCGACAATACCCAACAATGATCCAATTCAAGAAATGTCAACATCATTTGACCCTATGGTTGAAGACATTAGAAATCTCTCTATTGCAATTGTTGAAAACAATGTTCAAAATCTATCCATCAATAAAGATATTTTCGCTTCATCCAACGAGGCATCGACCAGTGATCATGTTGAAAATGTATCTACATCACCTAATGAGGTAGAGGACATATCTCAAGAATTTATGCCAAAGCATGATCAGAATCTTTCACCAAGGTCTAGCAATGGTCCTTTCCAAGACATATTGACATCCTTCGACCTCATGATTGCCGATATTGAAGGAATCTTCAACTCAACACCTGATCCAAGTCCACTCAAAAATCATGAAGATATTAAGCCACTTCCCATGCATAATGTTGACATCCAAAAGTCCTTTGTAAGAAATCTATCCTTTGAAGCTGCCCCATGTCAAGAACTTGATCCAAAGCATGTCAAAAGCAACTCCGAAATTAATCAAGATCAAGAATTTGTATCTCCAAGATACTACAATAATCTAATGAACACTCTCTTATCCATGCAAGATGATCATATCTATACCTCCATCTACCCATGATGCTTTCATAGATGGGCACGAGCTGATCTTCATCTAGAACAAGATTGTATTACACAAAAAGAGCATATTCTTAACTCCTACAATCAAACGAAGTTGTCAACATCAGGATCGAATATGTCCCAAAGTCAGATTGAGGACATCATGAATAAAGATATCCATCATTATCCACCCAAGGAAACAAGTCAGATAGAACATCCAGAGTTAGCAGAGCAGAAAATTGAAAGAACGTCAACTACGGTGGTCATCTATCAGAGAACACTTATTGAACAAGAGCTCTTGGAACAGGAGAAATCAAAGCATGAAGGTACTACTTC